>SJJU01020216.1:0-11900 GCA_012932125.1 Conopomorpha cramerella
TCATTGAAAATCATTTAAACAACCTACCCAACAAACGTATTCCGGCTACGATCGTATACGACGAAAGGAACAACTCAAAACTAGCTTAAAATCAAACCATCTTCAAAAAAAAGGCAGAAAACCCAAAAAATACAACAGAATGTTCAATACGTTTTGTCAACTGCTAACACAGGCAGGATGTGTCAAACGCTGGTCATAGTGTATTAAAAAAAAAAAAACTTTCCTCGTTGGGGGTTTCCTTGGGGGTCGTAAGAGGCGACCGAAACTCACCAGAGAACGGGTAGCAGCGCTGTCTGTGCGTTGAACCACAACACCACTGCGATCGCCAACCCGCCTGCCAAGCGTGGCGATTATTGGCATTTCACCCCAAATGACTGAAATAATTGGGGGAAGCCCTCGTCCAGCAGTGGACGTTATGTGGCTGATGATGATGATAGAGTATTAAGTCACTGCTTAATACAGGTCGCGTACCGCGTAAGTGGCCAAGTACAATATTAATAGATTTATTAATGGAAATAAATTATTATTATTGTTTCATTATATCTCTACGTTTATAAATTATCTGTAATATTATGTGTGTATTATCGTAACGCAAATTTTTGTGCCTATTCGACAGACACCTTTTTATAATAATAATAAACATTTATTTTCAGACCATAGATCCATAGTAAAGGACTTAGAAATATGTTAGTAGTATAATAATATATTTACAGTTTTATTGATTGGGTCCACGGACCCCATGTGCCAAGTTAACCTGCCACATGTAGTCCGACCCAGTGCCCCAGGAATGGACAGTAAATTTTATCAGATATGGTTCTCAGGATCGAGATCGATCTTTTTGACACAACGTGGATACATTTATGGCACTTCCTAAAAATCCGTCATGCTGGTGCAATCCTCAGCAGCAATGGCTGGCTGCAATGGAAAATCTGGTTACTTATAATAATTTTGGTTTTGAGATTACCTATTTTTAAAAACATTACGCATTAGTACCTTTTATGTGATGTTCGTTTATGTGTAAATAAATAATAATAATGAAAGAATGTCGTGTTAATCACACTATTTATAACTCAAGAACGGCCGCACTGTTTTGGCTGAAAATTTGTGGGAAGGTAGCTTAGAACTAGGAAACGGACATAGGATACTTACTATCGTCGCTATATAGAGGATATTATAGTTTGTTGGTGTGAAATACTGAAACTAGGCGAATGAAATCACGGGTCGTCCACTAGTATATGATAAAAGTAAAAAATTACAACCCTCTCAAAATACTCTCTTTATTATCAAAAATCCATATAAATCCATGTAAGAATAAGGAGACGCATCGTCTAATATGCTTCAAGTTATATCCTTGAGGTTGGTCATGGAAGACGTAAAAAAGTCCTAAAACTTTTACAATACCAATTACCGTAAAAATCTAAAGGAAATATTTTATGTTTCGATTATGTGCCTGAAACATTTTACTACTCAACAATATAAACAGCTGTAGTAAAAAGTAACTGAAAAGAAACGCACGTACATTGTGTTATGTGTTTGTGCTGTTTCGTACTAACTCACAGAGAGCGCGGATGCCCGACTTCTGGAGAGTTCCCTCGGTCGCCACGCCCCTAATTCCTGTCCTATTGTCTTCCAGTCTAATGGTGGTCATGTCTTAGACGTATTCGTCCAGAAGTCCTGCTTGCAACAAACCATTGGTTGATAGATTTATCACAACAAGTTAATTTCACAGATTACCTCACCTTATTTTTTTTATCACTGTTTAAGCGTTTGACCACCATCCTGCCTGATGTTGAGCAGCTATGTGGTCTACGATGGAGCACATTAATTGGTTCATATTGGTCAAGCGAAAGAAGTTTTGACTGTTCCCTATACTTTCTAGAGCTGTCTGTACTTACTTTGAAGAAGTATCTCAGTCACTACGACAATTTTAACGAGAACTCCAATGTCGTGTACGACATTTTGCGAGACAGATCTCAAGTTAGAGTAAAGCAAAAGTTAAGTTAAATACATAAGACAGTTAGTTGTACGGTAACAACGTATTGTTAGTTTTTGACAAGTCAACGTATGCCTTTTGGGTTTTGATGTAGTGAGAAAACATTCCCAGGTTTAGAAGGTCTCACTATTTCCACTGAGAATTACTTTTAACCCACTTGTTCCTGAGTTAATGTTGCAAGCTAGAATAGAACGAACATTAGTTTATGTGCAATACAAGGACCACAGATATGAAAAAAAAATCTAGCATATCAGGAAAAGCTGGAGAAGGGTGTGTCGTTAATGATATGGTAGGCATATGGGCCACAGTTTTATAGGAATTTACATACAATTTTATTTATTAACCCGTGTGTCGTAAACTACACGGTAGGGACAAGTGGGTTAATGGCAGTAATGACACTACATGTATCTCTGCTCCTATTGCGTTTTGAAATAATTGTGGTGACATTCTGTACGAGAAAGAAAAACATTGTCAGAAATCTAGCCCAATTCTTCGTTTCTTGTGTAAATTGTTATAGTGAGACTGGTTTAAAAAAAATGCAGTCTCAAAGCCCAAGTTTACTGGTAGTAAGTCTATCATAACAAACAACTCTTCGCTAGGAACCTTTTTAACCGACTTCAAAAAAAAGGTGGATGTTCTCAATTCATCTGTATTTTTTTTTCTTGTTTGTTACCTCAGAGCTTTCGCCTGGATGAACCGATTTGGATGTCTATTTTATTATTTGAAAGCTGGTGCTTCCCGTTTGGTCCCATATATAGTTTGTTCAGTTCCGACAATGGCATCCACGAGAAAACCACATGTAATGTCAAATTTTACTAGCTGAAGTCGGTTCTATTTTCTTTAAGTTATTATATGTCCAAACGAAAAAAAAAATCCTCTTCATCGCATAAAAAGTGGCAATCAGTTTGAACGGTAAGTTTATATGAAAAGGCAATCTCTTTTTCCTTTTTGATATGCGGTTCCTTAGGGAAAATTCTTTTATATAAGCCCGAGTGACTTTATCGAGTTTCGCTAATATTTTTAATCTTTGTTAATAAAAAAATCTCGAACAATAAAACGCAATGTATCTTGACCCAACTGTACGGTCGGCCAAGAAAGTGGTCTATCAGTTTCGATGACACTTCCCGTGTCACTAAAACATCAATAAGGTAGAGTTGGTATATTGTGACAAGTGAACAATGAACCTTAAAGTCTAATGACATTCATATGACTTTCAACCTTAGGGTGGTAGAGCAGATTCTTGGTGGACTGTACCTGAGGGTCACAAGATTAGAAGTCTCCGTGACAGGTCGAAGTGTCGACGATAAAACTTTCGACATAATCCGAACTGTGCCGATAAAAATATCGAATTGTTGTTTCTATGATATTTAGGTCGTGTAGGTGTACTGCGTGTAAAAGGACCCCCAGAAATGGTCTTAGAAATGTTGTTGGATTTGTTAATACGAGTATGAACAACTTTTACTTTAAGACTATGCAGGGAAATGAATTTTTTTTTTTTTAATTACAGGTTTGATGCAGCTTCAGTTTTAGTTGGAAGTAATGGATACACTTCACGCCTTTTCATCCCAAAGCGGGGTAGGCAGAGGCACTTGCTAAGGCAAATGCCCACGGTTCACCAAGCGTATTAACCCAACGTGACAGGGGGTGAGCCCATCGCCGTTATAGGGTTCACACACCTTGTGGTGTGCGGGTTTCATCACGATGTTGTCCTTCACCGTACGAGCGTTGCGTTGCTTGCGTACATAGGCGATGAAGGTCCCATCGTACACGTTCACTCCACGTATGGATATATGCATACATATACATCAAGCTTGTTTCCCAAAGGGGTAGGCAGAGATCACGAAGAGTGCCCTCGGTCGCCTCTTACGACCCACAAGACGGTAAAATTTGGGCTGGGGTGACACATGTATTACATTCGCCATCACCACACGGCTAGTTCATCACCAAAAATGGAACTCGCAACCGTTGTCCTAGAGATCTAACCACTAGACCACCTCGGTCGCATTAAGGCTTAAAGAAAAAAAGCTCCTAAATGTCGACCCTTTTTATCGCACTAGACGAGCTTTTCTATCGTGTTGAGTCTGCAGACCACACTACTGTATATCCCAAAGCTTGCTTATCTTTAATTTCCGGCCGGCTTGACAGTTTGAATAGATCCGTTTTGAATGATCCTTTCGTAATAGATGTTAAATAAAACATTAGGACCTCGGTCCTAGTGAAACGGGTAATTTTTTTTAAGAGACTACAAAAAAGGAGTATTTTTCAAATAAACTGTATATAATGTTCAAACGTTTTAGCAAGATGAAGTGGCAGTGGGCCGGCCATATTAGCCGTAGAACCGATGACCGTTGGGGCAAACGAGTTCTCGAGTGGAGACCGCGTCTCGGCGAACGGAGTGTAGGACGCCCTCAGGCAAGGTGGACTGATGATATACGCAACATGGCTGGCAGAAGCTGGATGCGAGAAGCCGAAAATAGATCACAGTGGCGTGCAATTGGAGAGGCCTATGTCCAGCAGTGGACAAGTATGGGCTGATGATGAAGATGATGTATATAATGTTTATTTTTATGTTTGTTCGCTTTGCACTTCGTTCATGAACCGATTTTGATGATTATTCTTTGTTGGAAAGACCATATTTCAAAGGTGGTTGTACCGTAGCGGTTTCATATACTTTTTAGAGCTTTTTACCTTTATTTTCGACAATGTATTGTCCTGTCATCTTTATTAGTTTGATATCGATTCGGTGTGTGTTTGGAAAAGCTTGTTTTAATGGCAATAAATCGCGTGTGTTCCTGTTGTGAACGGTGACCCCCGGCCCCGGCGTTCCCCGCCGATTCTACGGCTAATATGGCCAGCCTACTGCCACTTTATTTATGATTTATTTATTATTTAATACTTTATTGCACCAACAGTACAATGGGTGGACTTAATACTAAAGTATTCTCTACCAGTCAACCTCACAACATGGGAGAAACATAGGTGCGGGTCAGTATTTATAAAGTTTCAAGTGAATACATTAATAACTTAAGTAGGTAGGTAATACAGAATACACTCAATAACAAACATTTATAATCACATACATACCACTTCAGCTTGCTAAACTTGTCGTACGTCGACTTTGGTTCTCTGCCGGATCACGTACGTATAGCACAACTAAGTTTTTTTTTTGCTCAGCAAAAATTACCTTCCACCCACTAGCTCTGTGTGATCGAAAGTTGATTAAGTACAGGGAACAAACTTTATTTTTTGTTTAATGGTTCACATAACTAAACACAATACATAATAATGGGTAATTTCACAGTTAGGGACATCTTTGTACATATTTAGTTCTACTGGATGTGAACACAGCACGCAATTAATTTGAGACTAAACAAAAACACAGCAGTGATACAAAAATAAAGTTTCACATGAACAATAGCAACATTTAAATTAAAAGTAACTTAAAGTTAGAATTAGTTATAAAGGTGTGTTATAAACGTAACAAATTAGGAAACGTAGGACATACCTACTTTTATTTTTCACTGACTTATTTCACGGCCTTTCAAAAAGTTCGTGCAAATCGGAAATGACTTCATACGTACCTGCAATGAAAAGCGTGTCATATCATGAAACCAATATAAAACGACCTTACCACTTAGTGCAAGTTCATACCAGAAGTAGACCACTATAAAATAGTCCGGTTGTAAATCTCTATTGATTTCAGATAAACGCCAAGTAGAACCTGTACCGGATTGACAAAATCAGTTTGTACATGTAGAAGTAGGCTCTAGTAGCTATGAAAGCTAGTAGTAAATAGGGTTCAAATTCAGATGGCGGTATTTGTGATGCTCGACGCGTTTGTCAAAACCGGATTTTCAGGATTCTACGGATTGCGAGTAAGTTTTCATATAAAACCGCAGTTGTGTAGTTCTGTTGCTGAAATTGCCTCGATTTAATACACCTCCCTATGTTATATTACGCAGTTATGTGGTTTACGAGTAAATCGGACTTTTACGCTTATTGGTACTGGCCAAGCTGAATTTTATAACAAAACTAGTGGAAACTACCCAGTTTTAGTTCTGTGGTTGGTTTTGTACAGTTTATATACATAGAATAACTTGCTGTTCCGGAAAACATTTGTTTTACCATAATAAATCGCCTTTGTAGCCTGTGTATTGGGAGAAATACATAAGAAATAAAGTAAAGTAGATACATAAAAAATAGATAGTAGCCGATTCTCAGACCTACTGAATACGCAAATAATATTTGGTAAAATTCGGAAAAGCCGTTTTGGAGGAGTACGGTAACTAACATTGTGACATGGAAATTTTATATATTAGATGATTTTGAGTCGACAACATAATTATATCTGAAAAATAATGTATTGTCAAGTATTTTGTTAATTTCTAATGATGCTGACAATCTCACGCATGTTTCTCTTTATTCTTATTGGTTTAATTAGAAATAGCAAATAGTTGTTTGCTTTTCGCGTCGTCGCTATACGTTTTGAATCAAGGTGATATTTTACTGAGGGATGGTTAGCGGTTAACGGCGCGGTGTATCACGGGGTTTGTTGATCTAAAAAAAGTACCTCCTAAATAGCTGTTAAGAAAGGCCAAGGACCAAAAAGTACCAAAAAAATTTAACCTATGTTTTACACACACACATACTTCACGCCTTTTAATCCCAAAGCGGGGTAGGCAGAGGCACTTAGTAAGCAAATGCCCACAGTTCACCAAGTATTTCGCATTTAACCCAACGAACGTGACAGGTGGTGAGCCCATCTCCGTTGTTCTATTGTTTTATTGTGTAACCTATATTTTAAAAAATAAATACACTTCACGCCTTTAAATAATCCCAAAGAGGGGTAGGCAGAGGTACTTAGTAAGCAAATGCCCACAGTTCACCAAGTATTTCGTATTTAACCCAACGAACGTGACAGGTGGTGAGCCCATCTCCGTTGTTCTATTGTTTTATTGTGTAACCTATATTTTAAAAAATAAATACACTTCACGCCTTTAAATAATCCCAAAGAGGGGTAGGCAGAGGTACTTGCTTTAGCAAGTACCTCTGCCACGATGTCTCTTCTCTTCTTGAATCTTCTTCTGATGTGGAGTATGCAGTTTCATGATTGTTACGTTTTATTCGTTAACACATTGGTTATCTACTAAAGAAAACCGCATCAAAATTCTATGCATACGTACATAGGGACACACATCGGGAGGCGACTTTGTGTTATACTCTTACTATGTATTGATAATAGCATTCTTAAATGTAATGAACTGTAGTTACCTAAAATATTGCAATTTAGGTAGTTCACTGCAGAAACAGAAGCCTACAGCATGAATGTACCCGCAATGCGGTGCTTCAGTTCGTCTCCCGTGAGATATCGCTGGACGTTTTAATAAGCAGGCATTTTTTTTAGGCTTTTGGGATACCTCATATTATGTTGACTTCGTTTTTGTTGTTAGTGTTAATTCCAATGTATGTGTTCCAAAAATGGAATAGGTACTACAGCGCAGAATCGAGAAGATTGGAAAAAGGGAAGGGCGGTCTTTTCCATGCAGTGGGATCCAGTAGGCTAGTTATAAATATTATTATTTTCCAAAAAATCGCAAATATTTTGTCGTCACCTCACTATTGTTTGGCCACAAGCCGGCACTACTGATAATAACTTACCTCCATAACGGAGAGACAATATTTTTTTAAAACCACAATAACGCAGTGGTGGACACGGTGAAAACTGTCGCCATAGTGTGATCTTCAAAGGGCGTCGTCCCCTATACATAATTCTGTTATACGATTAGACTATCTGCAAACGGTTAGGTAGATCGAACAAAGTTAATTCGAAGCGCAGCCGCCAGACTACACTAGGTATTCATACACTCACATACATGCTCTTACAAAAAGCAGTCATCCTCAACGCTTGCCGAATCGTGTGGCCAAACAATAGAGTGTGCTACGGAGTTGCATAACCCAATACCCCCATCGCGTTTTTACAATAGGACAACCAGGAGAACGGCAAAACGTTATCCATACCAGGTGGATTTGCCATTTACGCGAACCAATCTTTCATAGTGCGAACCGCCAGGATGTGGAACGACTTGCCGGAGTCTGTGTTTCCTGCGCAGTACAGTCTGAAGGTCTTCAAGTCACTGGGATGAATAGGTACCTAATGAACAAATGTGCTCCATCGTAGACCACATCGCTGCTTAACATCAGGCAGGATGGTGGTCAAACGCTTGTTCATAGTGATAAAAAAAATCGTTCGCAAGTTTTTGTCATCATAAAATTCACCCACCACGTTTGGCCACAAGCCCGCAGTAGTGACTATTACTTACCTTCCTAATAGAGAGACAATTAATTTTAAAATATCATTATAATAATAATGTGTTTCTGTCTTCCAGCCCCCCTAGCAAAGCGCTCCAAAAAAGACATACCAGGCACTGCGATTGGTTGAAAACAGCTAAGTCGCACGATCTGTGTGTTCCGATAATGACATTAGGCTCAATATAGCCGAAGGATCCTTATGGTCAAAGGCTCTGTCCACCCCCTTCTCGGGATTAAGAACGTTAGTGAATGATTGTATGTATGTTAGTGTAGTGTTAGGATATGGCAGTCATTCTTTCAAAATGTTACGGATTCAGAAGAATCCATTATCATAATCAGCTCCTATTTGACCTCTCCAGTAATCTCCAATTGCACGCCACTCATTTGTTTTTTCGGCTTTTCGTAAAACAAATCATAATCGTGTCTTGAGCAACAGAAGAATCAGCTTCGGCTACAGAAGAATTGGTATTCCATAACTCAGTAGTACAATATGCTACTTTATTGAGATTTCAGTTCAGCTGCGTTACTCCGAATAAGGCACGTAAGGCATTAAATAACCACCTTGCTCCCGGGCATTTGTAATTCAGTCACAGTCGAGGAAAACGCAGCTTGCCCACCCATGCTTTTTAAAATTCTTTATTAGGATAATGTCCTAGAGGATTTAGGAGTCATGATACGGACCAACTCTTTGCAACTTTTTTTTTGGTTTGGAAGTTGATTTTTTTTTTTAATGAGAGGTTTTCTGACAGCTTCAAATATGTCAAAAGTAGTTCCAAAACGTGTCACAGGTGGCGATAATCAGAACTGTTCTCATATGAGAATTGTCAACAGAAATCTACACTAATATTATAAAGTGGAAAGATTTGTATTTTTGTATGTTTGTAATGAATAAACTCAAAAACTACTGGACCGATTGCAATATTTTTTTCACCATTAGAAAGCTGCATTATTCAGAAGTAACATAGGCTATATAATATCACGCTAGGTCCTATAGGTGTGGCGCAGTAACCGAAAATGTTTCAAAAACGGGGGAAAAGTATCGTATCTGAGGCCTTCCGTGGCGTGCGCTGAGCATATAGTTAAAGTTATACAAAAATGCTCTATGGATGAATTGTTCATCTTAACATTACATTTAAAAAAGTCCGCGAGAGCATATGTCTACCTTTTATAGTTTACCCATAACAATCGTTTCAATGATTTAGATGTTTGTTCCAAAGTAATGATGTCATTTTGGCGACGGGATTTCGAAGTAAATGGTTTAATCCTTATAAAAGTTTGCTCTAGATAACTTTTGAATTGTTCAATCAGTTACCTTTAGGCTATTAATTCATCCAAAAGATACCTATTAGGTAACTACTTACCTACTATTTCAAAAATACATAAAAAAGGCGGGGGTCGGCGCGCGGCGTAAACTATGTAAAAAATCTTAAGTCCCCCCGTGCGAAGCCGGGACGGGCCGCTAGTTAAACTATAAAATAACAACCCAGTCTAGGTAGTGCCATCTGTGGACATTTCTTAGAACTGCAATAAATCATTTGTTAGAAAAACTCCCATTGCGCTGTGAACAAGCGTTCGACCGAACTTTGTTTGTCAGAACGTATGAACATCCTGTTTTTTTTTTTTAAGTGTTACTAACTGTGGGAAAGTAGTAAAGGTCGTTATATTATAGAGTTAGATACCCTCGGGCGTAAACATCATACATCATCATCAGTCATGTTGTTGTATGGAAAGTTTGACATTATATTATGTATACAACGTTAAATCGAGAACGATGGGCTCACCCCCTGACACGTTGGGTTAAATACGCTCGGTGAACCGTGGGCTTGCTTTTGCAAGTGCCTCTGCATACCCCGATTATTTGGGATTAAAAGGCGTGAGGTGTATCTTTCTCTTAATATATAAAAGGCAAAGTTGACTGACTGGCTGACCGACATATCAACGCACAGCCAAAACGGCGAAACGTAGACACTTGAAATTTGGTACGGACGTAGCTTAGGTACCATAGGGGTGCACTAAGAAAGGAATTCCTGAAATTCCCACGGGAAATTATTTTATATGAAAAATCTAAACGGCCCAAGTTGGACGCTTGAAATTTGGGATGCAGGTACTACTAAACTACGGGAATGAAATCGTGAGGCGTCCACTAGTTACTAACTTAAATGAGACTGCTATTTTGTTTGTATGGACATGAATTACTGCGTTTTTACCGACTGTGTATTAGTAAGCAGCGGATCGAACTTGCCAAAGAAAAATAGGTTGTTAGCCTCTTCCATATTCCTTCAACTCCAGGATAATGTTTAAAAGACAGCGTAACTCCGAACCAAAGTCGTGTTCAGAATACCGTAGCCATTTTGAAATTCCTCAAAAAAAATTAAGTCTTTTAAGTCATCGTCAGCCATAATGTCCATTGCTGGACGAAGGCCCCCCTAATGAATTTCGTCATTTCGAGGGAAACGCCAATAATCGCCACGCTTTGCAGGCGGGTTGGCGATCGCAGTGGTGTTGTGGTTTAACTCACAGAGAGTTCTGCTGCCCGTTCTCTGGAGAGTTGCCTCGGTCGCCTATTATGACCGCCTCTTAAGACGGGAAAGGTAGGGCTGGGGAGGGTGACACATGTATTCTATTCGCGCTCATCACACGGCTTAAAATGTTAAGTAAATAACTTTAAATATATACGTAAATAACAATAAATTTTTGAAACGATCACGAAGTAACAATCCTAAGTCTCATGATGATAGTCTCATTAAGATTCTATTTTTTTCAGTTTTGCAGATCCTAAATATGACTCTTTGTAGGTATATTAGGTAGGTATTAGAACAAGTCATAGAATATTTGTCATTTCCAATGTTCTCGTCAAATACACACATCAAAAGTGTCTAGGGATCAAGTACATTTTGAAAGATTGCAATCAAGATTTTTACAAAAACTGAATTCATTCATAATTTATTCAAAATGTGATGATAAGTCATTGACACAGGCATGAGGCAGTAGGTAGGAGACCAATCCAGAGGATTAGATTTGATTTAAATAAATTAGATTTGTTTTAAAGCTAAAAATGTTATTGATCCCTAGACACTTTTGATGTGTTATGAAAACAGTTAAGAAAGTTTTACACTAATCAAGTAGTTTTAAAACGCTTGAATCTACTGAGCTAGCGCCATTCCTCAGTTCCCTACCTCACTAAACATTTCACCGTTTTAAATATAGAACAAAACATATTACCTTTTTTCCATTTGACCTCCCAATGTCATATATTTTCGGCCAGTGACGTTTGTTTGTTTGCACTCGGAACGCGGGCCGCGGCCACCGTGTAGCCGGAAGCTCCCCGCCGGACGCGGAGATCCGGATATGGCGGCGAAACAGACGGATATGATGGCAATTAGCCGGCACTCGCGCGGGAGCCGCCCCGGGGAGCAGTTGTCTGACAAATGTGAGCTCGCAACATGTAGGATTTATTCCCAGGAAAATTGATACTTTTTTTTTTTTGTTCCAAAAAGGAACTGATAAAAGAGCTACTGGGAATAGACGAAACGTATCGTGTTTCGTTTGTTGTACAGTCGGCAAAGAATCTGCTCTACCACCCTAAGGTTGAAACTCA
>SJJU01020234.1:0-10514 GCA_012932125.1 Conopomorpha cramerella
ACAGGCTATTTCTGACTTAGGTTAAACCATAAAATACTTTAGCTTTACTTTAGCCATCTAATGTAGTTACTGTAGGATAAAATCATATCTAGCTAATATTCTAGTGCCCTTGAGCTGTTCCGTCAGAGTGGGTATTTGCTTATTAAGTTAGTGCCTCTGCCTACCCCGCTTTGGGATTAAAAGGCGTGAAGTGTATTTATTTATGTATTTTATTAAAAGTATTAAGCTCTGCCATTGACTGAATTTGGTGTATGTAGAGTAAAAAGCCATAAAATATTATGGTTTAGGTGGTGCTAATATTAGGAAAAATACAGTTTTTAGATAAGTAGGAACTGAATAATTACATAAGTACATCCATGTAGGTCAAAGTTAAAATTTCTTTATTTCATCGTTATAAATGCTATAACATACAGATATAGGTACAGTAGCATAACACAAAGCTTGATGAACGTCATTTATGACTTTAAAAACAAAAATAATCGTCCCCGGTTCGAATTAATTTATTTTACT
This sequence comes from Conopomorpha cramerella, assembly GCA_012932125.1. Classification (NCBI taxonomy): domain Eukaryota; kingdom Metazoa; phylum Arthropoda; class Insecta; order Lepidoptera; family Gracillariidae; genus Conopomorpha; species Conopomorpha cramerella. The sequence goes on from SJJU01020234.1 coordinate 511, forward strand.
GGCCAGAAGAACCGGGAAGAAACTGGCATAGGTAGGTATATAAAGGTAGCTACTGGCATAGGTAAACTGTCAATCACTATGAAAAGATAATCGGGCCATTAGAACACATCCGGAAGCGTTACGCGTGAGCAATCCTTGACTATACCTACCTATATATACCTACACTCAGTGCTAATGAACTTTACCTACAAACAATAAATAAACCTAATCTGACATGTAGGTAGTCTGTATTCAGTTATTTATTGCGTAAGTCTTAAATCTAAGAACAAACCCTGTTTAGGGTGTGGCAACAAAATTATAAAATTACATTTTTAATTAATAGATAACAATAAATATTTCAATAACATAACATATTACTTATACGAGAAGCGTCTGTAGTCCAGTTGGTCGGATACTTGACTTGTAACCGGGAGGTCGCGGGTTCGAGTCCGGCTTACTGGACGTGTACCAATGGGACTCTTTTTCAGAGCCTATGTACGCAACGCAACGCTCGTACGGTGAAGGACAACATTCGTGATGAAACCCGCACACCACAAGGTGTGTGAACCCTATAACGGCGATGGGCTCACCCCCTGTCACGTTGGGTTAAATACGCTTGGTGAACCGTGGGCATTTGCTCTGGCAAGTGCCTCTGCCTAGCCCTCTTTGGGATTCAAGGCGTGAAGTGTATTTTTTTTTGTTTACTTATACACCTAGTACTATCACTAATTATATTAATAATTAGTTTTTTACGATGTTGGACCGTGATATAGAATAGCCGGATATTTATACGAGTACATAGGTTGGAGATCCCTTAGCGGTACAAGGATCTCGGGGGTTTGTTGCTTTCCAAAAATTCCTGTAGGTATTGAGTAGTAGCAATTTTGTATAAGGTACTTTTTTAGCTTACTTTTAAATATAATTAATATTGGACTCTTGTTTAATAGTATTAGGTAGGTTGTTACATATTACTGGGGATTGATAGAGGGGAGATTTTTCTGTGTGATTTATCTGTGTTACTCTTCGGTTGTGAGACGTGGAGAATGACAAAGGGCCTGACATACAAACTTCAAGTATTCGTCAATAAGTCCCTCAGGTCGATTCTTCGTATCTACTGGCCGAGGACGATACGCAATACTGATCTGTGGAAATTGTGTGACCAGTCTCCCATAGGCAAAGAAATCGCCATGAGGAGATGGAGATGGATAGGCCATACAATTAGAAGAGGAGCATCAAATAATGCCAGTATCGCTGTCGAGTGGCGACCTCCAAACGGCAAGAGAGCCAGAGGCCGTCCCGTTCATTCATGGCGCCGAACCGTCGAGAGTGAACTGCGTGCCGCAGGAGTGAGCTGGAGCGAGGTCAAGAGCGTTGCTGAGGACAGGAAGGCGTGGCGTGATCTTGTCAAGGCCCTCTGCACCTCTGGGGTGCCATAGGAACACAACAACAATCTGATATGAATCGATCCATGTAGGTAGGTACCTACAAACACTACCAGACTTCCAAGCCGCGTATAGTTCGTGCATTCCACGAACGCGCGCGGGCCCCACATGTGCTAGTCGTATATGGACACGCTAGTTGACAGTTCAAACGAACAAAACTGCCACACACACATCTAAGGCCCGCGCGCATTCATGAAATGCACGAACTATACCACCTTCAGTCTGTCTGTGCCCCACCAAAATGTATGGAGAATTATGTACTTTTGGTACTACTAATATGAAAGTTTGGATCCAGATTTACGAATCTTCTCGGATACGCAGTAAGGGACAGAAGATATTATATACTCTTACTCTTTCACTCCTGCATGTACACACATCAAAAGTGTAGGGATCAAGTACATTTTAGATGATTGCAATCAAGAATATATTTTACAAAACCTGAATTCATTAATAATTTATTCAAAATGTGGTGATTGATACAGGGAATTAGGTAGGAGACCAATCCAGAAGATTAGATTTGATTTAAATAAATTAGAATTTTTTTTAGAGCTAAAAATGTTCTTGATCCCTAGACACTTTTGATGTGTGTGTATTACATATATGGCTACATGATGTCTTTGAAATGTTTCTAAGTGCATACATGTTTTGGCACGTTACTGTACAATGTTGTATGTACATACTAATTACATGCACAAACCTAGATGTTTTAGTGACACAGGAAGTGCCGTCAAAATTCATATACCACTTTCATCGCCGGACAGTCAAGGACTAACTGTATTATTTATAACACAATGTGTTTGTATTGTCATGTCATGACAATAATCGATGCAAGTATTAAAAGAAAATACCAATCTATACTTACTGTGATAACAATTGCGCGTCTATGGTCCAGTTGGTCGGATACTTAACTTGCAACCGGGAGGTCGCGGGTTCAAGTCCGGCTACTGGACGCGTACCAATGGGATTCTTTTTCAGAGCTTATGTACGCAACGCAACGCTCGTACGGTGAAGGACTACATCGTGATGAAATCCGCACACCACAAGGTGTGTGAACCCTATAACGGCGATGGGCTCACCTCCGTCACGTTGTTGGGTTTAATACGCGCGCGTGACCCGTGGGCACTGCTTAGCAAGCGTCTCTGCCTACCCCGCTACGGGATTAAAAGGCGTGAAGTGTATATAGCTCAGCCATTTTTGAACATTATTATATCTTCCTAAATCATCAATCTGTCCCAGAATGTAGGTACAAAATTAGCTAATTCAATTCCCAAACAAAAGCCAATTTTTAATCCAAATCGTTTATTCAAGCAAATGAAAATAATATGAACAAAACTATAACATTAAATTTATCTACTTAATGATATTTACATTCCATACCTCACTTACTTATGTAATGATTAAATATATCTAGGGATACTTATGCTAAAGTATATAAATGCAGAATATAATCCTTTTACGTCACATACTCTTTCACACATTTACTTTCTGTACAAAATACGTAGTGTGGCATATGGCCAGCGAAAATATTCTGCATTTTTTTAATATGTCAAAGTTTGCTGAGGAGCTAAAGGAGTGACCATTCCTTGTCAATCTTAGAACTTTTGTCCACAGAATGAGAAAGAATAAGTTATATAAAAAACATACTTTATATTTAACCTCACGGCTACCTATATTTTCACCATTAATTTATATTTATCGAGTGAACAATATGCACATAATTGCATAAAATAGGCATATAATGGTTATAACAAGTTAAAAATCTGTGATTATTACTATAAGCAAGTGCAATCTGTTTCGTTCAAGGCATATTATTATTGCATTGTAATACATTTTTATGTGCTTCGTCACATTTTTGACAAACAAATTTAATGCATGTTGTCACAAATACAGACACGTACGAAAATACATTTGGCAATAAAACATATTACAATAAGAGAATATGACAAAAATTATCCTCCCATTTTGTTCTTTAGAAACTAAAAAACAAATGCTAAATTATGTAATTGTGTGTTGACCCTTCAATGAGCCAAAAACCTGGGAAACACAATAAACCTAGCACACTAAACTATAAGCCATTCTCTGGAATATAATGTCGGTGTCTTCCTTTCTATAAGATTAAAACAAAATACTTTGGAAGACAGTGCTGTTTAGCTCGAGGGACATTTCCAAGAGACACCATAATGAATTATTAAAATCAAGCCTCTTTACTATTAAGTTAAATTTTTAGGTGCACACAATACCAAAAAAAATATATTATATACTGTAGAATTGAGAAACCATCTCCATTTTCAAATCGGTTAAAAACAGGGAGAGATAAACCTATAACACAGAATGAACTGTAGGCACTTCACTTCAGTGATTTGTTCCAAGAAACACCCAAATATTTGGGTAAATAACGAGAACAGAACCTTAAAACAACATACAGTTACGAAAAAACAAATAATTTTGACAAAGTCAGGTAGATTGAAGACTGTAAATTGTAGTCCAATTGACTGCATTTCATCGCTGTCGCTCGAAAAATAAACTTCAAATCTAAATGTGGTTCTAAACAAAACCGCTACAAATATAATGTGGACACTTTTACACAGACCTAGATAGAACATACAAAACTTCATCAACTAATTAATATATTATGTATATACTATAATAGTTTTGGGGGCAAATAGTGACACTTAATCATAGTCACATGCATTGAGACACCCATCAGATGCGAATCACTAAAGGCCCCATATTTCAACGTTGCGTTAACATAATAATTTACAATCTAAAGCACTTGACACAATGTTATCACTGCGGTTGGCTTTGTTGTTGCTGATTCGCAGATTTCGTGATGACAATGGTTTGCTTACCGCCCACCCCAGACTTCCCTAGTTGGAGCATGTTGGATGGTAATGTGATGATCTTGTTACCTCCCACTGTGTTTGCTGAGACTAGTTTGACAATAGTGGCACCGGGAGCAATGCCCTGTGCCTGGGATACTCCGGTTGCTGGCACCGTTGGCCTGTTCTGAACCATCGCAACTTTGGGCATAGTGGCTACAGTCATGCCTGTGGAAGTCTTTACTAATGTTACGTATTGTGGTGCATTGCTCTGTTGGGCTCCAGCACCTGCTGTCTTCTTTATGATTACAGGGATACCAGCGTTCGCTGGTGACTGGCGTAACACTGTTGTACCTGCCATACTCACTACAGGCGATGCGACACTGGCTGTTACAGCTTCACTGCCTTTACCCTGAGCCGTCACTATTTTGTAAACTGGTGTCTTGACTTGCACACCACTCTGTTGAGCCAACGTCGTACCGGCAATTTGTATCGCTCCACCACTACTAGCAATCACAGGTAGACTACCAGCTCCTAACTTGACAGGAACACCACCCGCCACCTTAGTTTGAAGGTTGACACCGGCTTGAATAGGAACACCGCCGGCTGCTTTTACTAGTACATTACTGGTGCCTATTTTGACATTTCCGGCTCCAATTTTCAGTGGTGTTGTTGATACTTTCTGTACAGTGTTGCCTGTAATTTTACCTTGAATGTTCGCGGCGCCGATTTTCAACGGTACATTGCCGGCGGCTAATTTGACAGGAGTGCCGGCGCCGATTTTCACGGGTACCCCGGCGGCCGCACCACCAGTTTTGACTTGCACGAAGCGTGGAGTTCCTGGTGTACCCGCTGGACTGCCTAAAACTATCTGTGTACTTGTTTGCGCTGTGGAAACTCTCACACCACCAGGTGTGACTGGTGTGCCAACTGCACTCACTATCCTTGTGACGCCAGGCGTGACAGATGCTACCTTGATTTGTGACGCTGCAGCTGGTGATTTCACAACAGTCTTCGCTTGATATGTTGTCGGTTTGGCTACTGGAGTATTGGGTGTTAGTTTCACGTTGCCTGTGGGTACTTTGACAGATGCGGAAACAACCTTCTGTGGTGTGGTTACTATTGGAGTGACAGGCGAAGCTGCTGCAGCCACAGGTCGTGTTGCTGGTTCTATTGTAGGTGTGGATGGAAGGCCAAGAACTGGTGAAGTTATTCCAAAGGCTTTGTTGGTGTCTGTTGGCGTTGCTACTGGTGATGATGGTGGTTGTGCAGCCACTGGTTCTGATGTAGACGGGAATCTGGCCGGTGCCACTTTACCACATTTCTGGATCTGAAGTAAGTATGTTGTAACTGTGTTCATTGCTGGCCAGCACAAATCTAGTGAAGTGGTACCGGCGCGTACAAGAGCTACTCTGCCAGCCTGAGGTGGTACCCCAACTTCCAAATACCATAAATCTTTGCAACAAATCTGGTTGTTCCATGTTTTCCTGTATCCATCACGTCCAGACCAAATGTACAGGCGAGTTTGAATTGCCACAGCACTGTGTCCTGCTCGGGCCCTTGGTATGCAATCATCAAATTTCTCCAATGCTATATTATCCCATGTCATAGTTTCAAGGTTGAGTGAGGCGAGTGTGTTTGTGCACTTCCATTCTTTCTCGTGAGTGGCTAATTTAGATTCATCAGCAACAAGTGGAACCCATCCTCCATAGATGTACATGTGGTGTCCTATTACTGTAGCTGTGTGAAGGGACCGTGGTAGGGGTGGTGGGCCGTCCACTTCAGGCCGTGACCATGACATTGTGTCCACATCCAGGATCCATAGATCGCCCAGGCGCGATCCACTCATGCCACCATAAATGATGAGTGATGATTTTCCAGAGATTTTGTCTGTATACGACACGCCACTGTGGGACTCTCGCGGTGGTGGAGACTGGCCATAGGTGCTGGGCATGTCCCATACGGTCACCGTGGAATTTGGGTACAGCTCCAATGTGTACAAGTCGTTCAAGTAACGCGGAATATTATTCTTCGGATCATCGCTTTCGTTTGCGAGACCGCCAAAAAGATACACCTTCGAATTGAGAAGAGTGAAACTGTGGCCAAGTCGAGGACATGGTGGGAGGCCTTGCTTAGGTGGTAGAGGCTTCAGACGCTTCCATTCCCAACGGGAAGCCTGCAATTCGTACAAATCGTTGGAATACTTGCCGTATTCAACCATGCCGCCAAACACTAACAAACGGGTCCCGTCGACCACGAAACCATATGCGGCACATCCTGGGGGCACTTCTCCTTTGGTAACCGGTACGAACCACTGGTTTGTGGTGGTATTGAAGACGTGAAGCTCATGAACTATACCTTCGTTCCCACCGCCGAAAACTATCATCAAATCTTTGATGGCAACCGCTCGGTGTCCATGGCGAGGCCGTGGTTGGGGGCCGGTGGGATTGTACACTTTCTGCCACTTAAGTACGGTATTTTCCTTCATTTTTACTAAACATTTGTCACTAAAAAAGCTTTACACCGTATGTATCGCTCGGATGCGTATCTACAGCATAGACAATGAGAAACGTCGTAAATAAGCTTTGAAGAAAATATTCAGGTTAGTCGACGCTTCATAGACCGTTACGCTATATCTTTCTCTTTCGCACTCGCGTGATTGTCCCGTATGTACTCTAAATTTAGCATACGTAGCTTATAGCGTACAACAAAAATGGCGTTAGCAACAGCGTTGCCAACATTGCAAACGTTTCGAAACGGCGTCGGAAACGTCAAGAAATAGTCTATGGACAAATATTGTTTTTAATGTCAATCGTCTGCTGCGTTCTTAAATTAAAAGATTTCATAACAAAGTGTAAGATCTTTGAGGCCGATGCAAAACTTACTGATAATGTCTGTTGTTGCTTACTTAGGTACTCTACCTATCACGAAAAAATACTGTAGAAGTTTAGTACAAAACCTATTGAATGTCGATTTCTGGAATGGTCGTAAGTCGTACCTAAACAATGTATTTTTGTACAATACCTACTGAATACATAAGTAAAGTCTTAATAAAATATTGTCGTTTCATTGTTTAGTTTAAAATTGAATTGGTGAATTTTCTAAAACGTTTCTTTGACATGTACTATTTTCTAATCATATTTTCTTTTTATTATAACTGGCAGAAATATCAATAATAGGCCACCTGTCAAATAAACGTCATGAAGAAAAGAGATTGATAAAATTACTGATTTCTATAACACAATATTATAACACACTGGATAGACTATCTCACATAAAGTGACGTTTGATTTTATGCTGAGTTGCGAGTTATTTGACAGCTTACTATAGTTTCCTAGTTTCCTTCATAGTGGGGAATTTTCTCCGCTCGAAAATCTGAAAAATGTGAAATGTCATTACTGTCACACTTTCCAAATAAAGTTTGAGAACTTTTAGAACTAAAGTATACCAATTTACATAGTATTTATTATGATTGAACCGAGGAAGAACTTTTTAACTGCTTAGTAGTGGTAGGAGTAACACAAAAACACTGCAGTCTCATCTCAAGCCATCTAGTGGAAGATTTTGATACTACAGCTCGATAATTCCCCACTGTTAATCAGAGTATAGGACACCTATTCAAGTTCAATGGGGAATTTTCAAACTCCAAAAATGTCTTATGCAGATGGCGCTAGTAGTGTCCAAAGGAACTTCTTTCAGTTATATTTTTATAAGTTTTTATTATTAGGGTAAATTATTGAAACTTCAGACAAAACTTACAAAATAACATGTAAACTGTAAAAATAACAGTCACTTTCATTCAATACTGACTAGAAGTTAAAAATTTCGTTGACATTTATCCCCCCTAATGCAACTAGCGCCATCTGTCATAACATAAAAGAAAATTCCCCATAGACTTAATTGCGAGTTCTTGCGAGTTTCATTCCCGCGAACCTACGATGATCACGCATTCGCGTTCTATTAGGACGATACTTAGGAAAAAAAATCAACAATGTTTTGTATATTTTGTGTAATGCAATACCTACCAATCTCTGCCTACAACAGCTGCCTAACCTACCTAAAAAATTAAGTGCGATGAGGATGATTTAACGTTACAGTTAATCGACAGGTACTACTAACATTTCTTGTTATTATAATGTAAATCTCCATATAAAAATTGTCATTGAACGTCCTGGGAAATTCCCCATCTTCATGTATATGACTTAATAGAGATAGAATTTTAATGTAGCAAGCACGGCATGTAGCACAGCCCGCCGTAGGGGAGGCATTTGTCCAGCAGTGGATGGTCTGTGGGCTGACATGTTGATGATAATGAACACGGAATCTGGAAAACAGGCCGAACAAAGACTAACTGGTTAAGGCCAATGTATCCGCCATTATTTTATATTACAAAAAAACATAACATAAATAAAATGACGCACGTCGACTACCTATAATTGTATTACACACAAGAATTTAGATTAAAATAGGGCCGATATTTTCCAAGCACCTACATAAAGACATAATTTGTATTTAATTTGATCGCATTGTATCTGTACCATAGACATCGATTTCTCTATTACCTGAAACTTTTTTCTTTCTCTTTCTTGTACACTGATTTTCTGATTTGAATAGAAAGAGACGCAAACAAAACAAGACGAAACTTTGGCAAAACAAATTTCCCGCCAACTAAATTTCGCCGACCGCCATGATTGCGCAATGCTGGCAACGTTACAACTAAAAAATACGTTCCGTTGTACGCATTTTTTAAAACGTAAATAACTAAACACAAAATATGAGTGACCAAATCTTTCTTTTTATTCTTCTTCTTTTTATTGACAACACAAAAAGAACAATAACAACAAAAACGTAATACAATCAAACAAAATAGAAATACAGTATAATTAACACAAAGAAAGGAAATAAAAATAATTATATCAACATTTTTGCAGAAAAAAGAACTTTAATCTGCCTAAGTATATTTAGCGTTTATCCCGGTGACCATACCGTTTATTAATTTGGGTGGATGTCGATTTTTATTATTTTTTTTTTTGGATGTCGCTATTACGGTGCGTTCTTTCTTCAGTGATCCCAGGATCCGGGACATTCAATGCCGTCACTGCCGATGCCTACCGGAGGGGCTTTAGTCAGTTTGAGTCCGACATAACCCAGTCACACTTCCCATGGGTGTCTCGTTCGTTACTCGTATCCATAATGGACTTCTGCGCTGTAAACAAAGGGTAGACCTACAGTAGTACCTGTGAATCCAATACACTGTAACTACGAAATTAAAATTTTGCGAAAACGCGTCACAAAGTTTTCAACAGTTTTTTGATGATTAGCTGTGTTTTGCTATTTTAAACCTACAAACTAAATGAAATACAGTGTTATTCACATTACGATATCTCAGTAATTTTCATACAAAGTAAAAAAAACTGTGAATGCAGGAACATAAAACAAGCCAAAATAAATCTATTGAGCGTTGTTAAATCAAAACACTGTATCTCGAGATACAGTGTATTGGATTCACAGGGTAACCCCTGTTTCTCTTAGTTATGACAGATGGCGCTAGTTGTATTAGAGGGACAAATGTCAACGAAATTACTAACTTCAAGCAGTCCGTATTGAAGGCGACAGTATTTTTTTTTTATTGTTTGTCTACATGTTACAAAAGTGTCTGAAGTCTAAATAACTCACCCGAATAATAAAAAACGCACTAAAATATAACTGACAGAAGTCCCCCTGGATATCTACTAGCGACATCTAGATAAGAAACTTTTGGAGT
>SJJU01020235.1:0-10768 GCA_012932125.1 Conopomorpha cramerella
AGCGGGGTTTAGACTAACAAGTTCTTGCCGCAAGTTATTGACCAAGTTCTTGCCGCAAGTTATTGACCAAGTTCTTGCTATTACGTTTAGACTAAGTGCAAGGTTTCTTGTAGAAGTTGGCTTTGCAAGTGCTCTGAAAGTATTATAGCGCAAGTTCTTTCCAGACAGTTTACAGTAAGCAAGAACTTGCTGCAAAATTGCGCTAAATATTCCAAGTGAGTTTACACTAATTGCAAGTTTTATATAAAGCAATACTTGTGATAGTAAAATTCTAGAAGTTTTTGCAAGACTGTTTGTGTATGTGAACATTGCAACAATTTTATTTTTGTTAATACCAAAAAGTAAGTATAGTCCAGGCGCTAGAGGAAGTTGCGTATGCATAATGTGAGTACCGAATTTCGCCAACGGATTTAAGTGAAGAAAAGGTCCAAGAAGAATAATGTGAATCTTGCCGGGCGATTTTTTGGTCCATATTTTTTTACCCCCTCTTCTCTTATTCGTAAAGGGAATGTATTGAGTACATGATATGAAATAATTTTAATGATTATTTTTGTAATAATTTATAGTTTTTAACCCCTGACGCAAAAAGAGGGGCGTTATAAGTTTGACGTATCTGTATGTCTGTGCCATCATAGCTCCCGAACGAATAAACCGATTTCAGTTTAGTTTACTTTGTATTAGAGGTGTTTTAAGGGCGAGTGTTCTTAGACATGTTTGATGAAAATCGATTGAACCGTTTAAAAGTTATGGGGGGTTAAAGTGGGGATGAAAAATTAAACTTGAATAAATGTGTCCAAGTGGGATATTAAAGCAAAGAGTTACACCACGTATATTAAATGAAAATTGGATAATATGTTCAAAAGTTATGAGGGTTGAAAGTGGGAAAAAAAAGTCGACTCTATACAAATATGTTCAAGTGGAGTATCAAATGAAAGGACAAGACACCCACATTTAAAATCGGGGGATTTTTTTTTGCTGACATCTTGCAGAACACAAAAAACTTATTTTGTTTACCAAATATAGTTCAAGTTCTTGCTGGAATATCAAAATAGCCGTTTACACATTTGACTTGTGTCAAGTTCTGGAAGTTGCAAAACTTGCTTATATAGTTTGCTGAACCCTGTTTACACTATTGTAAATAACTTTCAGAAGTTTTCTATCGCGAGTTTTATTGCATGTCTAAACAGGCCGGCTATTTTACTGCAAAATTTGCAGAAGTCGACTATATTTAAAGTTTATACATAAAAATTGCAGCAAGTTCGATGCACAGAGAAAACTTGCAGAAATGAACTTGCTACACGTTTACACAGCGATTTTGACTTGCAGAAGTCGACTTCTGCAAATTTTATTGCTAATCTAAACTCCGCTTTAGATCAGCATTGTCACGAAATGGTTGCTTGGTTACCGTTGTTTGATTTTTGATACTTGGATTTTTCCTGTAATCGTTGTAACAATACTGCGACAATAAATTACCTTTCTCTCCTTGGAGTACTTCTTTACTGTTCGTTCCCGTGGGATAACGTATCGCCGAGGCGCGTGGCGGCGGTTTGGTTACAAGCATAGCATTCTGGGAGCAGCAGAGCAAAGATACTGTAACCCTGATAATGACTCCATTATCAAGTAAAATTAGGAAACTATACATCGTTATCTGTGGCTACTTTCGATAAAAAACACGTACTTATTGTTTTTGCTGGCACAATAATTATACAGTAACCCCCTTACCAATAAACGCCTTTTTACTTACACAACTGTTATTACAGGTCTACTTGAACTGGTTATCCCGTATTTGACATACAACTGACAAGTTAAGTTGAGCTTTGTGTATCTTCGAAATAGCAATTCCGTCATTATTAGTAAGGCCCTAACAAAACACAATCCCAATTTCCCGCCTACAATTTATACAATAACCGATTTCGCAGCCATTTTTTTACCTTCAACTTTGTTATTGTTAATTTGGATAATTAAGAATTTATTTTTATCATCATACTTTTAATCCGTAACAAAGGTGAAATAAAGGACAACTTAAAATAACCTGAGCAAAATAATTGAGAGGCAATGTAAGTTCCAACTTCGTTGCCGCCAGATGGAGCTAAGGTTGTTTTTTTTTTTAATAGTCAAAGGCAAAGTCAAAATTTATTTATTTCATCGTTATAAGTGTTATAACATACAGATAGGAGACCAATCCAGAAGATTAGGTTTTATTTGACTAGTGGACGCCCCGCGATTTCATTCGCGTAGTTTAGTAGTACCTGCATCCCAAATTTCAAGCGTCTGACTTGAGCCGTTTAGATTTTTCATACAAAATAATTTTCCCGTTTATTCCCGTTCCCATGGAAATTTCAGGAATTCCTTTCTTAGAGCACCCCTATGTTACCTAAGCTACGTCCGTACCAAATTTCATGTGTCTACGTTTAACCGTTTGGGCTGTGCGTTGATATGTCAGTCAGTCATTCAGTCAGATTTTCCTTTTATATGTTTAGATTTAAATAAATTAGATTTTTTTAGAGCGTCTGTGGTCCAGTTGGTCGGACACTTGACTTGTAACCGGGAGGTCCCGGGTTCGAGTCCGGCTACTGGATGTGTACCAATGGGACTCTTTTTCAGAGCCTATGTACGCAACGCAACGCTCGTACGGTGAAGGACAACATCGTGATGAAAACCCGCACACCACAAGGTGTGTGAACCCTATAACGGCGATGGGCTCACCCCTGTCACGTTGGGTTAAATACGCTTGGTGAACCGTGGGTACTTGCTTTAGCAAGTGCCTCTGCATACCCCTCTTTGGGATTAAAGGCGTGAAGTGTATTTATTTTTATTTTTTTTAGAGCTAAAAATGCTCTTGATCCCTAGACACTTTTGATGTGTGTAGAAATGCATCAGGTGCTTTTCTTCCTTGCGTGTCGTAGGAGCCGACTAAGGGATCTGGATACTTTTTTATCAATATGAACAAGCGTTTGATCACCATCCTGCCTGATGTTAAGACTTAGGTTAGGTTAGACTTAGGTTTATTCAGGCACATGTTGACATTCTTAACTCCTTATTCGGATAAATATGATCGAATCCTTGTTAAGGCTCTGTCCACCCCCTTTTGGGTATTACGGACTCACAGACTCACGTCCGTAATGTATGTGCGTTGAAGGGGCCGGTTGGTGTAGTGGTCAGCATGTCTACCTCTATTCCGCAGGGTTGTGGGTTCGATTCCCACCGCTGACAGTTGAGCTTTTAAGTACTTGTTGGATGTTTTACTTATTATGTATGTATTTAAAAGAAAAAAATGTATTTAAGTATATTTCGTTGACAGAATTCCATAACACAAGTGCTTTAGCTACTTAAAATGGGACGAAGGCAATGTGTGTGTTGTTGTAGAAATATTTTATTCATTTAATTCTGTATTCTTGTATGGAAATACTGGTTAGAAACTCACTTGCGGTATCAGAATTTCTAAAAGGAAAGGGGCATGACCAGGTAAAGTGCAATACCTATGCAAGTGGCTAGAAACCAGCTGGTGTAGCCAACACAATCAACCTGTCTATAGCCAAGTCGATCCTAACATTTGGGAAGAGTTCGGTTACAAAGACCGCGACACGGAAATTTTATTAGAAGATAAAAATTCTTATACCTATACATATTTTTTGACGATTCCGAACGTGATTGGCAAGAAATGCAAATCCAAGCAGATTTTTTCTTTCCAATCTATCTATGGGTGTCTACACAACAAATTATACCGGTGAATTACGGGAATCTTATCTTCATGGTTATCGTTTTTGTTAATAAACGATTCTGAGTTGTTTTCTCTAATACATAAACCATCGCAAACTTATTGACGTCCGCATACTACCTGTCCTTATATATGTGTACAAACTTGGTCGCCTTTTATATGCTGACGATCAAGTTCTTCTTGCACCGTCGGCGTATGAATTGCAGCAGATGATTAATTGTATGAATCAGTCATTGAAAAGGAAAGGAATGAAAGTGAATGCTAGTAAGACCAAAGTAATGGTAGTCGAAAATAATGAAAAGACAGTTTGTGAGTGCATGATTGACGGTGAGAAAGTTGAACAAGTGGATGAGTTTGTATATTTGGGATCTCTATTTACAAGTGATGGAAAGTTTGACAAAGATATTGAAAGAAGAGTGAGTGCGGGTAATAAGGTTAACTTCCCAATCTATTGGGTCTCTACACAACAAATTAAACCGGTGAATTACGGGAAGCTTATCTTCATGGTGATCGTTTTTGATAATAAATAATACTACTTTTTTAATTAATACCTAGTACATTTTAATGAAATACATTAAATATTCAGAAACAAAATACATTAAATAGGTACTAAATACATTAAAAATTCAATAAATAAAACATTAAAAATCCAATACAAAATAAAAAAAAATGTATGAATGAAATGATAATGATGATGATAGTTGAATTGAAAACCTATTTTTTTGGAATCAGTAAAAAAATAGTAACCCTATTTAGGATCACCATAATGTCATAAATTGAAATCCCCCGTATTTAAATGTTCGTGTCGTGCCCTTTCATTTGATATAATATATCAAATTAAATAAATCTGTTAAAGATTAATAGGTATTGCTCTTTTTATTTAATTATTCGTTTCTGATTTGAATTAATAAAATACTTCGTATTCTATACGTCGACTTATAAACTTCGCAGGCTCCGACGAACAAAATTATAAGTCACAGCAAAAACACTACAGAAGAGCCCTAAAAATAATTATTATATGAACTAACTGAGTAAGTTCACTTAAAGAAAACCTTAAGGGCGCTCCACATTTTCGCGAGAACGCGAGAAACAGGCGAGAAACGTGAATGTGGAACCGATTCGCGTATTCTTCTCGCGTTGTTCTCCACTTTTTGTCGGTTTTTTGGCGCGAGGCAAAGGAGCGCGAGAACATGAGAACAGGCGAGAACGTGTATTGAGTCCACACTCGCATGTTTCTTCAGTCAGTCAGTATCGAGCGCGAGAACTATAGTGAGGACTATTTGAGAACTTTGTGAGAGTGTGTACCCAAAAGTAGTTCTCGTAGAGTTCTCGCGAGAATCTCCGGAGAACTTCTCGCGAGAATGTGGAGCGGGCTTTAGCCCTTCTACAAATCTTGAAGAAAATTGAAATTGGTAGAAAATATGTCATAAATTATTCTCGAGGTATTTTTACTTTTGAGAACCACTATACAGAATTAGATAAAAAAAAATCAATATTAGAGAAAGGTACATTTTTATTTTGATCCATTTGAAGTAAGATCTCATCAATATTCTGCTCAGTGCTCGGTGCAAATTCGGTTTCATATTTCGTAGAGTCATCATAGTCTGTCCGACGGTTTGGCGATTCCGAACGTGACTGGCACGAAATGCAAATCCAAGCAGATTTTTTCTTTCCAATCTATCTATGGGTGTCTACACAACAAATTATACCGGTGAATTACGGGAATCTTATCTTCATGGTTATCGTGTTTGATAATAAACGACTCTGAGTTGTTTTCTCTAAGCGTACCTAAACCATCGCAAACTTATTGACGTCTGCATACTACCTGTCCTTATATATGTGTACAAACTTGGTCGCTTACCGAACTTCAGAAGTCCAAACTCAAGGATTGACAACGTGCTATGGACCGTGCATGCAAGGGGCTTTACTAATAATGACGGAATTGCTATTTCGAAGCTATACAAAGCTCAACTTAATCTGTCAGTTGTATGTCAAATACGGAATATCCAGTTCAAGTAAACCTGTAATAACCGTTGTATAAGTGACAATGCGTTTATTGGTAAGGGAGTAAGTGTAAAACGCATGGATCTGATCCAAAACACGATTTAGTAAGACGGCGCTTTACCCTTCATGCCACTTTCACCATTCTTGTTAAATGGAAAGTTTTCAAACTGTCACTAGCCACATGACGTCCACTGCTGGACGAGAGCATCCCCCAATTATTTCCATAATTATTTGGGGGGAAATGCCAATAATCTCCACGATTGGCATGCGGGCCGGCGATCGCAGTGGTGTTGTGGTTTAACTCACAGAGAGCGCCCGACCTCTGGATAGTTCTCTCGGTCACCTCTTACGAACCGCACGACGGGAAAAGTTGGGCTGGGGAGGTGACACATGTATTTTATTCGCCGTCAATATATGTGCGCTGTATGAAATCTAAAAATAGATGATAGATCGGTAGGCCTGCCCGCCAAAATTGTGAAAACTTTTGTTTGTATACATCTAATGATATCACGTTATCCCCGGGAGAGCTGAAATGAAGAATTTCCTTTCATACATTATACTCATCCCGTATTGCCTAATGGAATAACCTTTGCAGATTCTTTCTTGGTCACTATACGAACATAAATTCGTGCCTGTAATGACGCCCGGAAAATATTATTTTGCCATTATAAAAAGTGTTTCTCTTTTAATATATGCATGTATCATCCACATGTACATTATAAACATACCTCAAGAATTACTCTATTTAAAAACACCGCATCAGAATCCGTTACGTAGTTTTAAAAGTGTAAAAGGACCCCGAGAAATGGTTTTTGGTTACGTTTTTGGGCTCGTCAATGTGAACAATTTTTACTATGCCGGGAAATGAAAAATAAATGCATCTCCATACAAAATAGACAATTTTCATACAGTCTCTCGATACAGGATGGAAACGATAATTTGATCACATGACATCACTCGATGTTTACTAAAACATAAAAGATATCGTTTGTTTACTGGTAGTAAAAGTGTTACCACGATCTCTCTATCAATGACAAAAACAACTTTTAAAAGCTTTTAGTTAATTTCAACTGTATCAATGAGAATTTGCTTGTTTCAAATATCAAGCCGAAAACAGATCACAGTGGCGTGCAATTGGTGAGGCCTATGTCGAGCAGTGGACAAGTATGGGTTGATGACGATGATGATGATAATGATGAAATATCAATGTGCCAAAACGAAATAAAATAATGTTCGCAGGAATTTCCTTGAAATTAATTATACATTAATTAAGTGTCGTCCTAAGGTGTCGAGCGATTTTGCACCTAATGACATTATCTTAGGCCTATAAAAATGTTTAGAAATTGCATAAATGTAGTAAACAATGTTGATTTTACGACCAATGTTCCGTCTTGCACCGAGCATGAAAATGTTTTCTATATAAACTTATCAAAGCTCTAACGTGTAATTTTCGATTGTAAACAATGTCAACCTACATCATAAAAAGTTCTTAATAGCACTGTTAAAAAAGCTTTCTACATGAGTCAGCTTTGTTTACATAGGTTTCAGAATAATTACAGGAAGGTAGGTAAACAATATTTTATGCAGGCAATATACCTTGAACTTCATGTTGACAAGTAGCGCCGGTCATCGATTACGGAAGCAAATTAGTGATGGACATGGTTTTCAAACTTTTTAAGTATTGAACCGGTGAATTATGAAAGCTCATCTTTATAACTATAGTTTTTAAATAATAAATAATGGATAGTATTTAAACGTGCATCAAAAAAGTCTAACCTAACCTAACCAAAATACTGACTTAACGACAAAATTACTGATTTGGTCAGCTAATAAATACAAAATCAATTTTTTTTCTGCTCAATTAGTAATTTTGCTGCTCAACTTAGTATTTTTAGGCGCTCAACTAATTATATTCCATAAATAATCAATAGGGTTTTTTTTTTCACTAATTGTGACTTAGTGTTTAAATTCACTCTACAAAATCGAATGATAGATGGCTCTGTTCCAGGTCCTGTTTCTGTCATTTACATTTTTCTGCATTTATTTTATACTAAGAACATTAAAATTACAGACATGGACAAGGCCGTACATACAACATTTCTAGAGAAAACAAAGTCCATTTTTTGCTTAATTAGTGTAAATTCCAGGCGACACGATTTTTTTCAGGTGTATAAAAACGCGGGACATAATCTGGTAATTCTGGGTCTTGGTTTAATTTTATTATTATGTTTTTTAATTTCAATGATAAGTATTTGCCTGTATCAAAAACCACTTTAAAAAATATCTTGTTCAGGAAAAAGATTTTAAAATATACACATAGGTTCAAATTCACCTAGCGCCATCTATCATAACTGACGGAAACTAAAGTACTGAATATCCCGCATTTGACCTACATCCGTATAAATTGAGATTCTGAGTTAGTGTATCGTATTCACCAATCAGAATTAAGGTTAATAATATAGACAATAGTAAGTGGATAAGTTTAGAAAGGAAAACTTTCATAGATATCTGAATGAAACTACACTATTCTCTCTCGCTTTTACTCTCACAAAATGTTATTTGAATTGTGTCCCAACAGTCAGAGTTGCGAAATTGGTGCAGACGGATAATGAATAAGACATCTTATTATATGCGTCGTAGAATACATTTTACAATAAATACTAAGGTCTAATTTTAGGTGACGTAACTGGAACATTCAAGAAAATGAACTATTTATATTATTATAAATTAACCAATACTGAATGGAGATCATTCACTAGGGTGCATTATCATAAACTTAAATTGCGTATAGTGCAGTAGTGCAATTTTTGTATTTTTGCTCGATTACGTTTTGGTTTAGCTTACGCTCAGTTCAAAAAGTTCAAAAATTACCAGAATACCGTTTGTTTGAGAAGAGTAATGTTTGTTTGTTTGTTTACGAGAATACGCTTTGACGATTCCGAGCCGTCTGACGTACTATTGAAGTTCGATAGTAACACGAGAACGATAGTAACAAGAGAGTTTGAACTAAGTTGAGACTTTTTTAGTATCGACGAAAATACGAGAATTGCACTACTGAAAAAGAGACCAATTGTTACACGTCCCGTAGCCGGGCTCGAACCCGCGATTGCAAGTGAAGTACTCTTCGTTTTCGTTTGGCACCTGCTTATATTTTCGCATACTTTTACTCTTGCACACTGTATAATACATATGAAAACTTTTAACATAAGCTTGCTTTCTGGCTGCGCCCTTACACGAACAAAACAAACATTTTTCGATAATACCACACACTATAATTGTATTTATTATTTTCATATGTAAATTGTATTGTGTTTATTCGTATATTTATTTATTAAAGTCCTCGCTCATGAGTGCTGGCAGAATACCAGCGTCACGGGCAACCGTGGCAATATGCTGAGTCGGCGTCTCTTTTTTGCTGACAGACACAGGAACGATAGATAAGAATGCTGAAATTAACATGCATTGTATGGGTTATCTCATCGTCATTATCAGCCTATATTCGTCCACTGCTGGACATAGGCCTCTCCAATTGCAGGCCACTGTGATCTGTTTTCGGCTTCTCGCATCCAACTTCTGCCAGCCATTTTGCGCATATAATTAAATATTAATTAATTAAAATAAGTCCACCTTGCCTGAGGGTGTCCTACACTCCGTTTGCCGAGACACGGTCTCCAGTGGAGAACTCGTTTGCCCCAACGGTCATCGGTTCTACGGCTAATGTGGTCACTGCCACTTCAGCATGGGTTATTTTATTGTACTGAATTTCAAGACAAGACAATACATTTATTTCTCTGCCAAGCACAAATAACACACACACAAAACAGAAAAGCAATATAAAAATACACAAACACAGATGAATAGGCACAGTGTGGCTGTGCTTGTCAGCGAAGAGGAGACTCCGGCTCAGCATCCAGCCACGGTTACCCGTGACGCTGCTCTTCCGCCGGCACTCAATTTGTTGTCTATGTGTCTTTTTAGCAAAAATATATGTATATACGTATATAATATCTATGTCTAACTGGAGCTCTCGCTGTCGCTTTGGTATACAATCATCAGACTTTTTATCAACAGTCCATTCGCCGCGTCGTAAAATGGTTAGGTAGGTACTACGCTATCTTTCGTTCAGTTTTATTAAAGCCCCTCGTGTCACGGACTGGGTCGATGGTTGTCTTCTTTAACAACGACCTACATTTTACGACCCGCCGACAGTTAGGACATAGGAAAATTTTGTCAAATTGCTGAAAGAGAAACAAATTAGTTTTTCAATTACCTTTTCCATTTGTGACGTCTGGCGTGCGGGGCGTGGCGAACGTGACTTTCCGTGTCGGAGGAAGGAATCGGGTGGAGGATTAGGTATGGCGGGATGGATTAGCTATCTAGTTTTTTTTTATTGCTTTGACCATCCCACGAGGAAATACAGCTGCAACTGAAAGCGATTCTACTAAAGCGAACCAATGAAAGACAAAGTTTAGTATTTATTTCGTCAATACATATAGTAGCAGAACACCACGCGAGATAAAAGTCATTTGTACATTAAAGGTAGACTTTAGACAGTATAAATATAATAGCGTCACCGACAACGAAGGCATGGCAATGACGTCACAGCGGTACTGTGACGTCATTGTTGCCACGTCGGTGTCGCTGAGCTCGAACGAATTTTCTAGAATTTCATACATCAACAATTTCATACCCACTTTATACTCCGAAATTAAAGATTTTCTCATGTAAACTTCCTCTGCCTTTTGGCCATGATTTTTTTTAATCGCTATGAACAAGCGTTTGACCACCATCCTGCCTGATGTTAAGCAGCGATGTGGTCTACGATGGAGCACACTTGTTCATTAGGTACCTATTCACGCGCGACTTGAAGACCTTTAGACTGTACTGCGCAGGAAACACAGACTCCGGCAAGTCATTCCATATCCTGGCGGTGCGCACTATGAAAGTAGACGCAAACCGTTTGGTTCGCGTAAATGGTAAATCCACCTGGTATGGATGACGTTTTGTCGTTCTCCTGGTTGTCCTATTGTAAAAACGCGATGGGGG
>SJJU01020241.1:0-14214 GCA_012932125.1 Conopomorpha cramerella
TTTCGTATAGGATTAAGCATCATTTTCAAATGTTACTATGAGACCCCCTACATGAAAGTGAATATTTGTCGAGTTATTGAATTTCAAACTTAATTTTTCTACATACAGTGGTTATGGCTTTAAAAACTATTATTATCGCCACCAAATGTGAAAATATTATCA
The DNA here is from genome assembly GCA_012932125.1 of Conopomorpha cramerella. Lineage (NCBI taxonomy): Eukaryota > Metazoa > Arthropoda > Insecta > Lepidoptera > Gracillariidae > Conopomorpha > Conopomorpha cramerella. The sequence continues at coordinate 163 of SJJU01020241.1, forward strand.
AATCAATACAACTATACGTCAAATCTTCCGTCAATCAAGTAAATAACGACTATAACGTTTCTGTCTCGTCTCTGTACATAAAACAAACCTTGCAGAGAAGCCAAGGAAGACTTGCAGAGAGCCAGAGTTGGATTTCATTAAAGTATTATTATTTTCACAAATACCTTGACAATCAAACGCCAATCTTAATTGATATCATTTATTTCTTGTATGTACAAGATATTACATCTTAGAGCCATTACGCACTGTATGTCGAAAAATTAAGTTTGAAATTCAATAACTCGACAAATATTCACTTTCATGTAGGGGTTCTCACAGTAACATTTGAAAATGATGCTTAATCCTATACGAAAAGGCAGAAAAAAGTACCACTTAAAATTTGAGGTACATGGCTAATTGTGGCACACTTTGTTGGACGCACACACCTTATTAAGTTTATTTAATTCACAAGCATTATTTTATAGTTTGGAAAGTCCAACAGAAATAAACAAAAATTCCCTTTTTTTCATTTCCGCGGTGCGGTTTTCTTCTTTTTTCTAAGGTGTGTGAGTGAGGTAGTGGAAATTGATGTAGAGTGTGAATGTAGTGGAAAGGTTGTGATGTGCTCAACCAAGGCTTAAGGGGTTATAAGGCGGTAGGACACTTTTGGTATCAAAGGAATGATTCAAAAATCGAAGATCGCTTTATTTTTTGATATAATATGAACAACTTTACCAAAATTGGTCGATTTTTGTACCATGTTTTAAGTAGAAGTGACCTAAGAAGTTGTGGTATAAATTGATAATCAGTATGAAACATACTAATATTACAAATAAAAAGTAACTCTGGCTGTCTCGCTTTCACGCCAAAACTACTGAAGCGATTTAAATGAGATTTCATATTAAGATAGCTTAGAACCTGAAAAAGCACATAGGATGCTTTTTATTCCGGCCTTGTGGGACGCGTCATTAAATAGAGGTCGTTATAGTTTGTATGAAATACTGAAACAGCGAGTGAAATCGCGGTGTGTCCACTAGTCTGTAATAAAAGGCCAGATGCCTAACTTTCTTGAGCCCCCATCTGTTGGTTTTAAAACTTACTACAAAAATAATTAAGACACAATATTATTCACCGGGTATATAGGCGCGAATATAATCAAAGACAAGCTCGAGCTTTCCTTTGCTATTTTACTCGACGTAAAACAATATTATGTTATAATGTTTGAGCGCGTTTCATTAAAAATAATTAAGACAGCTTGTCATGCATAAACGGTGACGAAATTCACCTATTTTTTTACCAAAATAACCTTTGTATGGAAACATGCTACGTTTTTACCGAACCCTCGTGTACGGAATCCCCGCTGGTAAAACTACGGTGTTCTGTGCTAGTAAGTATACACAGACTTCAGCTGTTATTCAATAACATTTCTTATTATCTTCCCCTTCTTACGGAAACCATATCACTTTATTAGAGGAAGCCTCTCTTAGAGAAAACGGTGAGACTTTTCTTACGACCGTAAACAACAAAACGCTTGGACTTCCATTGTTAGAAATACTTTATAAGTAAAGGATCACATAAAAATGGTTTGTCTACGTCAAAATGTCAGATACCGTAAGCAATATCTCCGTTCCATACCGCAGCTTTCGCCGCAAGTATTCTCAAACTACCGTCATGTTATTGCATGGAAATTCTTGGGCATGCAACCTCATACAATGACTCCCGTTTTGTAGTGCTATCACGATAGTTTAACCAGCCAGTGTGTTTTGCCTTGGCAATATTTTTTTTAATAATGCTCTCCCCACTAATTAGATTAGAGAAGTAAAAAAAACTATATTGCAATGCAGCATATGTATATATATTTTCCTCTTATTTCTATACCGTCTTTAGTTTAATAACTATGTGGGATCCAAGACAGAAGGCTAGGCCTCCCCGGGATCTAGACCAGTCGTCACTGATTGAGCTCTTGTCTATTCTGGATGTGGCTGTAGATCCTAGGTCTAACAGGAATCACAGTGGTGGGAAAGTGGATGGGAATATCCCGGTAATATTTTTTTTAAAAGAAAAACCAAGTACATTTTGGTTTTTCTTTTTCGTACTCTTTTTAAGCTTTAGGGTCTTATAATGATTGCAGAATAACTATTTCGAAGACAGACAAAGCTCAACTTGTCAGTAAGTATGTCAAATACGGTAAACCAGTTTCAGTAGTGATACCGCGTTTATTGGTAAGGGGGTTACAGCACAAGGAAAGTAGTGTACTTTTTATTCCATTGAGTTTACATAACTGCCGAATACAGCTCAAGTGTAAACAAATGATCCATTGGAGAGTGGTTCAAAAATATCGCGATATGTGGGCTTTGTTATGGGTTAGGCAAAGATAGCTGTATAGTTATCATTCTTAAAAAAAAGAGTCTTCAGAAAAACTCATAGCCGCCATGATTTACACATCGTTCACTCAACATGTATCATCATCATCAGCCTATACCTGTCCACTGCTGGGCATAGGCCTCTCCAACTGCACGCCACTGTGATCTGTTTTCGGCTTCTCGCATCCAGCTTCTGCCAGCCATCTTGTGTATATCATCAGTCCACCTTGCCTGAGGGCGTCCTACACTCCGTTTGCCGAGACGCGGTCTCCACTCGAGAACTCGTTTTCCCCAACGGTCATCGGTTCTACGGCTAATATGGCCGGCCCACTGCAACTTCAGCTTGCTAAAACGATGAGCTATGTCGATGACTTTGGTTCTCTGTCGGATCACTTCATTTCTGATAGTAAACTCAACATGTATGTAATTACGTTACATCTTATTATCACATCACACGTCGCGATGAAACCTGCACACCACAAGGTGTTGAACTCTATAACGGCGATGGGTTAACCACCTGTCACATTGGGATGGCATTTGCTTAGAAATGGGGAATTTTCTTTGACGTTTTTCTGACAGTTTGTCATTGCTGTCAAACTTTGTTTGGATAGTATGACAGTAATGACAGTTCTCCGCACGAAAATCTGTCATAAAAACGTCAAGGAAAATTCCCCATTGCCTTTCTTTGGGATTAAAAAAGCGTTCTTTTTTTAATTCATACACAGAGCTGAAGCACACAAGTACAAGTCTACAAATGTTCTGTAAACATCCTTTTCCTCTGAAGACGTCTTCGTAAAAAAAGACCACAATCCTGGCCCCGTACCATAAGCTATTATAGTAATAGTGTTCTAGCTGTGTGACAGGGATAGCGCTAGACGGCTGGTATAACACTGTCTCTGTCAAACAAACTATATTGCTTTAAGGCCTCATGGTACGGGGTTTGATCGGGTTTGTATGGAGAGAACTCATTGGCCTTCGATATTATAGGTACGTATATTTCCGGAAAATGGTATTTCCGAAGAATCCTGTATGCGTACAAATTTAGTTACATCGGATCGGTATTTTCACTCAGAAGAACACTTCCTAGAATATTAGCAGTAAGTGAGATGCATTTTTCATTTATTTATTCAGGTATTTCACGTGCTCAGTTCATGGAATTACTTTTTTAATTATTCAGGAACCAATAATATGTGAGCAAAAAATGCGTGGAAATTAATAATACATACGTTAGATAAAAAATAAATAGTAAATACACTTCACGGTTTTTAATCCCAAAGCGGGGTAGGCAGAGGCACTTGCTAAAGCAAATGCCCACGGTTCACCAAGCGTATTTAACCCAACGTGACAGGGGGTGAGGCCATCGCCGTTATAGGGTTCACACACCTTGTCGTGTGCGGGTTTCATCACGTTGTTGTCCTTCACCGTACGAACTTTGCGTACATGGCTCTGAAAAATAGTCCCATTGGTACACGTCTAGTAGCCGGAGTCGAACCCGCGACCTCCCGCTTACAAGTCAAGAATCCGACCAACTGGACCACAGACGCCCTTTAGATAAAAAAATCAGTAAGCGCCGATCAGGTGGATTTTCTATCTATCTGGTCAAACAATATCTCAAAGTATGTTATTGATGTATTTTGAGGTAGTTAGATGCAGATACTATTAATGGAAGCCAGTGTTTGAATTATAAATGATGTACCCCCTTGTTGTCGATTGCTTGTGGTCGACTTATTTAAAAAAAAAAACGTATCAGACGGTTGAGGTTATCTGCTTCAAAACTGAGTTGCAATATTCGACCCTAACAACAACAAACCAATTACATAAACTGAATGTTAAATTAAATCTTTTGATTATAAATACATAAATATTTAGCATACATATTGCCTTCTTGCCATGTTACATAGTGAAAGCACTTGTGTATTTATACTGTATTTACACACACACACACACACACACACACACTTCACGCCTTTTAATTTCAAAGATGGGTAGGCAGAGGCAGACGCTCATAACCTAAATACCTGTCAGCGGTGAGAATCAAAACCACCACCCTACGGAATAGAGGAAGATATGACACTTGACCACTACAACAACGGGCCCGAACAAAATAATTGCATGCATGCGATATATCCGTCACGCCCGGTTACCAGAGGTAGAGATCACGAACATCCATTTCAATCACAAACTTTTAGGTCACTCCTATCTAAAATCCTATCTAAAATATGGGCCAAGGATTGAAAAATTTTGGTAGCTAAAGGTCATTAGGTACTATTTAACTTATTCATAATACAATGATAATCAAAATCACGTGCTATCCTGGCTCACTAATCCAGCCAATTTGAACTATCTATTCGTTACATCATTTTAATATTTCATAATGTTTTTTTTTTTTTAAGAATTTACAGCCCTTAAATGTTTTCCATTTGAGTTAGCCGCCACTGTGAAGGGATGATTAATGCGTTTTCAGTGACAGGTGAATTTTTAGTCCCCGAGCCCCAGGGGGAGTGGGGTGTGACAGGGTTGACAGGGGGGAATAGGCGTGTGTATTGACAGTTTATTGAGTCGTTCATACCTCGGTACTTTATATATATATGTACATTTTATATATAGATATGTTAAGTGTGGCGGCTCTTTTGGGGTTTAAGGTTTATGGAAGATTGATCGGTCACGTGTTAGTCGTTCTGGTAATAGGCGGTCTAAATTATTTTCGGTGTGTTAAATGCATTAAAGCTTTGTCGAACAATAATTTACCTATGTGCTTTTTATTAAAGACAATCGTAACTAGTGGATAATAATAAAATGCTTACATACGAATCGCACATGTTATCTCATTGCGAGTTCATTTATTTATTTCATACTTCATTGTAATAATGTACAACATGCAGACTTAATAGTAATGTAGGGAGAGTTGACCCGTTTATTTACTATGTAAGCAACTGAATGGTTGCTTCGTTAGAAATATAAATAGTTGATTTTGTTTTCGTCGATCCCTTTTCGTTGGTCGGAGTGTAAAAAGAGGTCTACCAGTCGAAAATCCCACCACCACCCAAGCCCTACCTGCCTTTCGGCGTACGGGCCATTCTTTGGAGACGCCTCTACTTGCTTTTGCCTCTTTTCAACGCACACGTTTTCTTGACTCCAAAAGTTGACTCAACTGTGCTCTTAGTAGTAGCACGCGTAGACAAAAACCTATATTCTATAATATTGTTCACCGGGTGTATAGGCGCGAATATAACCAAAGACAAGCTCGAGCTTACCTTTGTTATTTTACTCGGCGTTTCGACGCAGTTGCATGCGTCGTGGTCACGAGTGGACTGGAGTGCGGCGGCTGCGACGTTCCCTGGTTTGAGACGAATCCGCAACGATTGAGATCAATCAAGCTATACTAAGCAATACTCGATCACTGCTTCATCATTAGCCCATATTCGTCCACTGCTGGACATAGGCCTCTCCAATGATACGCCACTGTGATTTGTTTTCGGCTTCTCGTATTCAGCTTCTGCCAGCTATCTTGCGCATATCATCAGCCTAGGCGTCCTACACTCCATTTGGGTAAACGCGGTCTCCAGTCGAGAACTTGTTTACCACAATGTTCATCGTTTCTCCGACTAATATGGTCACTGATTATTATTTCAGAATACGGGTCTTAGAGTCACTAGACAAAGTCCACAAAAGGAGGCACGTTTAAGTATGATAGAACAGCTTACATTGCTTAACAAATATTACTAATCAAAATAAAAGTAGAAGTCAAAAGGAAAAATGGAATATTTATATTATTATCACTTTGTCATGCGTTCGTTTCTATTACTTAAGCCTTTAACTCGCGGCAGCTTAGATGTAACGAATTGAAACAAGTAACAAAGAGAAAGATAAATTTAAAGTATAAAAAGTAAAGGTATTTAGTATATTTTCTGATGAAATTTAACTTCCTTTTATTACAAAACGGCAAGTTAGACACGCAAGAATCACAAAGAAAAACAAGTAACCACTTCTTTTGGCTTTACAATGAAAGAAGTTACGTTCACGAAAACAAAACAACGACGTTATCAATACCTACTTCACAAAATAAATTAAAACAACGTCCCTAAAATAAGCTTATTCCAAAGTATAAACATTTGAAATTGTTCCTTTGCTCTCAAAAAATAATTCATCTCTCCAACTTTCTTTTTCTTTTATGCGGGAATGCTTTGAAGTCGGCAAAAGCTACCAAAAAGTAATTTTATTAATTACAAGTCAAGAATCCTGGAAGTGCCGGGGATGAGGGGCCTTTGCGACGGGAATCATTATCTTATGAAGATTTAAAATACTTGCGGTGTGCGCCGGGCGGATCCGCTGCAGGCGAAACCGCGGGGCCGTCCTTGCCTCTTACAGGATTTGTTTGTACTGCAGAAATGTTAATATAAGAACAGACTATAAATTAATAATATTTCGGACAAAAAATCAGCAGCATAAAAAAATCACCAACACTTAATTAGAATTATAATTCTACCCAACGTTAAATGGACGTAGATAAATTACCGATACATTTCAGCTTAAATGCCAACAATTCAATACAAATTTACGTGCACCACATTTTAAACTGTATTAATTACAGCACATGATGCAAATAATTCATGAAACTGTAGAGCGAGCTTTCAGTGAAAATTCTTCCATTCAGACTTTGAAATCTCAATATTAAATATAAAGAACGTACTAGGAACACCATCGCAAAGTGCAAACAGACCGTTCATTTTTCTTTTTAAAAAGGTGAAAACAGTTGGTGGTTTAAATATCATTGTTTTACAATAAACAAAGCAAAGTGTTTACAAGAGAAAGATTTTCATTTGGGCTGGCGAACCTGAGAAAAGACGAGCAACGGGAGATCATCGGACAGGAAGTAAACTGTATACATTTTCCTGTCTGCTAATAAACAAAGCGGCAGAGGAGCCCCAGGGCTTCACGGTACGCAAGCGGAGGTTAGCCCGCACTCCACTTCACCCCGACCATACAAACAAAGACACAAAAGGCTCTCGTCGAGTAAAAAGGAAACATTTCGATGCACGCTGAAGATGCAAGCATGCATCATTCTCGCTCTATGTAAAAGTGACGGTAATTATTATTACAAAACATTAGAAATTGTTTTTTTTTATTCCGAAATGTGTCTCATTGAAAAAATACATGCCAGATATTTTTATATCAAAGAGGTAAGCAGAGTTGTTTACTTCGCAAGTGCCCACATAGTGATAGGTCGGGGATATATGCCCACACAGTTATAGACCTAATGGGTGTGTGAAGCACACCTCAGTAACATGTTCGGTTGTCGAGCTCTATCACAATATTTACCTTTACCGTAAAAGCATTGCGTGGCGTACATAGGATCTGAGAAAGGAACCCATTAGTAACACGTCGTGTAATTGTACTTAATTGAGGTTCATAGCTTACTATTTCAAGTACATTGGCAAATAGAATTTAATATATTAAGATTAATAATTATGACACGAATTCTGAAATAATGAATTAGTTAATTAGTTTTGGAGAGCGTGCTAAGGAGTTGCATAGTCCAATACAATTTTTCCAATGGGACAACCAGGAGAATCGCAGAACGGCATCCAAACCAGCTGGACATTCCATTTACGCGAACAAAACGGTTTGCATCTACTTTCATAGTACGAACCGCCACGATGTGGAATGACTTGCCGGAGTCTGTGTTTTCTGCGCAGTACAGTCACGGGTAAATAAGTACCCAATGAACAAGTGTTCTTCTTCGGAAACCACATCGCCGCATAACGCAGACAGAATGGTCAAACGTTTGTTCATAGTATGTTAAAAAAACAGTTAGAGTTGGTTTTTATCTTCATTACACAAACACGATTGGAGCGAGACAAACGTTACTTGAGAGGAAACCTATTTTTGCAAAACAAAATAAATAAATAAAAATAAATACACTTCACGCCTTTAATCCCAAAGAGGGGTAGGCAGAGGCACTTGCTAAAGCAAATAGCCACGGTTCACCAAGCGTATTTAACCCAACGTGACAGGGGGTGAGCCCATCGCCGTTATAGGGTTCACACACCTTTGTGGTGTGCGGGTTTCATCACGATGTTGTCCTTCACCGTACGAGCGTTGCGTTGCGTACATAGGCTCTGAAAAAGAGTCCATTGGTACACGTCCAGTAGCCGGACTCGAACCCGGGACCTCCCGGTTACAAGTCAAGGGTCCGACCAACTGGACCACAGACGCTCGTTTATTTTTCGTATATTTTTGTTTTGTGTAAACTGTCTGTGCCAATGGGGATTTACGGAATACGGATAAGTCTGAGTAATTTTTTGATTTTTCTAATTAATTAATGAATATTGACACTGGGACATTCCACACACTTATTTGGGGTCCATGGGTGCTAGAAACTTACGTAACATACATACTTTTAACATAGATAGTTTAAACACCCAGGCGCACACAATAAGTGTCTCAGTTCATCACCAAAGCATTATATCGGCAGCGGTGGGAATCGAAACCGCGACTGTCGGTCAAGAGGCAGGTATCCTGACCACTAGCCCATCCGATTACTCGTATCGATTTAGATAAGTTTACTATCCAAGCCCTTTTTTATCCAAGTTCTTCCAGTCCATCCATGCCTCTCGGCTTCCGGCCATTTTCTGCAGACCTTTTTTCGACGCGCACGTTCTTGACTTCATAAAAGTCATCTTTATACATTCCTGTTTTGTTGCCAGCCCTCTCTCTTCTGGGGATTTGACGTCCACATTACAGAGAATTTGCGTCGCAGCTTCCGTCCGTAACAGGATTCAAGATATTAATAAGTACTGCTTTCTTCCCTACTGATTAGCAAACTTGCTCAAAATTGCCTCGACTGCTCGTTGCCAGATGAGCTTACCAGAATTCGAAAATATCAATAATTTATACAAATTCTATGTAAGCTGTGTATGTACTAGATTTACCCCGGTGTTACCAGCTGTTTATACTACACCTGATCGAAATTCGGGAAAAAAATATAGCCTTTGTGTTATTCCAACGTATAAACTATATAAAAAGTTTAATTGAAATCCGTTCAGCAGTTATTGCGTAAACGTGCGAACCGGGTCTTCTCCATTGTTTTGACTGTTGTTTTGTCTCCGGCGTACTGTGATGAACCCAGGTTTCGTCCATAGTTACCCTTGCCCTTCGTCCAGTTAGCCCTTCGTTGATAACCCCTTCTTATGGAGGTACTTATCACGTCACGCTGCTCAATTTGATCCATTTTAAGAAATTACGTCGGATTGTTTGATAAATTAGTTCATATAATATCGACTAATAATTGAAAACTTTTTAAACTTCGCATGAATAATGAGCGAGAAATGGTTAAAAAAAATACATTTCTTTTTTTTTAAACAACTCCGGATGTGGCCTAGACCGAGAACTTTTCAATCCACCCTCATATTATTTATTAACGTCATGTTTTCTTTACAAGAAATAAATATTGAGGCTACAGCGAATACAGGTATAAATCCCTACGAACATTATGTTACTCTTGACCAATATACTTGGCGTTCAACATCAAACAAGACCTATTACAGGTACAAACAATGACAAGCTCATTTGATAATCGAACATTATACCCGCCTGACCAGACAAAAGTATGTAGTCGCTATTAAACTTACATAGAACCCTGACACAAATAATTTTCTGTTACATGCGAGTTCATCTTACATTGGTTTTAGGTCATTGGACAGGTCCCTGTGGAATATCCAGCTAATTGACGTAGCCATGTTTGGTGCACTGGCAGACACTATTATGGTTTCCTCTAATTGATTGCATATTTACCCGGTGCAGTTCGCAATGTGAACGTTGCCATAGATTATGTATTAAATTATACTTTGTAGATATCTTTTTTTGTTTTAATATTTCTATTACTAGTTAACTTTTTTTTACGTCTAATATATGTATGTAGGTGCAAATACTGTTACCGGCACGAAAATAAAGCATAGGTTTGAGTCATTATGCAAAGTTCCGTAAATTCATTTAGATTCAAAAGGAGAGGAAAAAGAACAAAAATACTGATTTGCCTATGAAACAAGAGTTATTACGGAATGGTTGTATGTACGTTGTGGCGTACCATGGACATCGAGCTGGATACGCGAGGCTTGAACTAATGATAAAGCAGTCGCAGAAGACAGGACGACGTGGCGCCATCTAGTAAAGATCCTTTGTACCACTGGGTTACCGTAGGACTTACGTATTCCTCTAAAAAAGGCGCGAAGCTGTATAAAACATCTTGGACATTGGTTAAACCCTTGCAATGTTTTAATTCATTATAATATAGAGTTAAACAACTGAGGATAGCGCATGAAAATTGGTAATGCTATTAAAATTTTGTAAATGACATTCACTAAATCCGCTTTGACCGTTAATTAAAAACATTTACATATTGGAATATCAATTCGTAACCACTAATTTGACAATTTTAACCTCGCTAAAAAGACTACCACAAATATTGCACTTCAATTTACACGCTGATCGTTTTAGATACATGTTAGGCAATTTGTTCGTGTTGTGTCTTACTTAACCTAAATATAAAAAAAAAACAATTCAATACGTTAGATGATATAGAAAGCTGTGGGAATCGAATCAACACGACCTAACGGAATAGACGCGGACATGCTGACCACTAGACCAATGGGCTATTATTTGTATTAGTAGCTAGCTTTTTTTATCGTGGGGAAATCCATTACGGATACCCCACCGCTAACGAGGACAGTAGCGCGGCTATGTGGGAATCGCACCCAGTATAATTCCACGGTGACCGCTCCCGCGTTATTGCCGGGGCCCCCGGCCTCAGCCACTACGTCCAAGGGTGGTCCCAGCCGCGCTGGGCCGACCGTCACGGTCTCGGTCACGGTCATCGGTCGATCTAAAGCACCCCCAGCTCACGATGTCGTATGGCGGTAACACTCAGGGTGTTAAGGGCGCGCGAGTCACCGCCCGCGTGCCACAGCCCCTACACCCTATCAGTCGCCTTTTACGACAGGCAAGGGAAAACCTCAGTCCTATTCTTATGCCCGGAACTGATGGGCACAGTAGCTAGCTACCTACTTGTATTGTCCTAAGGATCAGTTTGATCTGCGTCCCAGAACGATACTGAAGAGTAATTTTCTACAGTGATGACATATTATCGTATTTTATTCCTGTTCTTAGCTGTGTGGTGTGGTGACGGCGAATAGAATACATGTGTCGCAACCCCAGCCCAACTTTTCTATCCCATATGATCATGAAAATCATTGGAGGAGGTCCTCGTCCAGTACTGGACGTAATATGGTTGATGATGATTCCTGTTCTTTATTAAAAACTTATTGTCTTCAGAACCTAGAACGTAGCCCTTACGGTTCACCGGTAGAACAAATCTGTATAAATCATCCGAGTCTATTTATCTCTTTCATCCTGCTAAGTCTGTCTCTTTTACCCATGTAGTTCGGAATTGCTTGAACACAGACCCCGTCTATGTGTATCCAAATGAAATGCAGCACAATAGCTCTGTATCATGCGTAGCTAGAATGCCTATCAGCAGTCCACTCGTGTCTATTAATAGCGGATTCCATTGTTTCGGATCAAGACCTATCTACCTATAAACCACTGTGTAAATATAGAGGGTGTTTAATTTATATTTAATCTAGTCTTTAAATGTTATTACTATGGTACTACCTCATAGCCTGAAAAACCCTAAACATCCAGATTCCACAGTCGGCTGCGACATGTCTGGAAGAACGACAGACGCATTCAATTTACATACATCCCAGATCAGCATGGGATCCCCGTATGAATATCAAATACTGATCCGTTGGTTCTAATATGTAATACGAAACATGGAGATTTCCTGTAACCTCAAACAGACTTGCGGGTTGCATAAGATGTGTAGGAGGGAAATATCCGTCCAAGACCATTCCAACATGACATGAAAATTTATTCTTAGGACAATTTAAAAAGAATCGATTACCCCATACAAAATAGAACAACTGATTGTGGTTTTTGTGTGAATAACTCGATGATCTGAGGAATTGACACCAGCTGAAATGGGCTCAGTAGCGACCACAGAAATATTAGACTCCAGCATAAGAGGGTATTTCAGGACCGCCCTGTATAGTAACCAATAAGTTTCTTCTGAATATGCTCCAACATGAAATATATTTAACTTCATGCGGAGACCATACGACTGCTTTCCAATACAAATTGCTTCGCAACCTACGCAATACCGGCGTTATCTAGCATTCCATTAACAGAAACCTTTACAACATTAAATGTAATAATCATAGTGAAGTTAATTATGTTTTTCGCACCACCCTGTATCCTTATTCATCGAAGCTTAGCTATATACATTCTGTTGCTATGTGTATATTAAACAGTCGGCTTTCGCATTTCGACAATCAGCTGATATGCATGATCGATGTACAGTAGTAAGCCTGCACAGCTCCACTGAACTAGCGTTTCTGCACTAATCCTACTAATGAACTCGTAAATACGAAACCTGAATGGATGTATATTCTACTTTTCTGATTCATTAATGATTTTCTACTGACCATAATTATTTCTACAAATCCGTAGAAGAACCAGAAAGCCAGCAATATTGCCCCCTCGGTCACATATCTGAAGTGGCGGTAGACAGGACACTGATCGTAGAACTGTGGTGGCCGATGGGCTCCGGCAAAATTAACAATTAAACAAAATTAATAAAAAAAACAACGACGGTCCCATATTCGTATGGCACGCCTTGGGGGAGCCATAAGTCCAGCAGTGGGCTGACAATCATGGACATCAGATCGGAAATAAATAAATATTTTGAACAACACACACTAAGTAAACCCAGCAAGCTTTTTTTTATTTTTCGTTTTAAATCTAAATATGTATATAAAAGGGAAAGCTGACTGACTGACTGATATATCAACGCACAGCCCAAACGGCTAAAATTAGGCACTTGAAATTTGGAACGGACGTAGCTTAGGTACCGTAGGGGTGCACTAAGAAATTAATTGCAGAAATTCCCACGGGAACGGGAAATGACGGGAAAAGACTTTTGTATGAAGAATCTAAACCGCTCAAGTTAGACGTTTGAAATTTGGGATGCAGGTAATACTAAATTACACGAATGAAACCGCGGGGCGTCCACTAGTATATCTATATTATTATATGTCACCACCAATGTACCTGTCAGCGATGGGAAATTAATCCATCGCCCTACGGAATAAACGCAGATTATATGCTGTAGTGGTCGTCAAAAAGAGAGAAAAGTATTTTTTCGTTCTGGATAGAATGCCTTGGGGAAAGTGTTTTGGTGTCATGGACTGAGTCACTTTTTTTTTTACTTGGGGGAATCCTCATGGACACCCCGCCACCATGGGGACAGCGAACGAGGTAGTGTCGGACTCTTATCGACTAAACCCCCACGATGACCTCCTCCTGTGGCGAACGGGGCGGGTCCCGGGAGTACCCGGAGGAATTGCGTCAGGACCCGCCCAAGCGATCTGTCCGGTATTCGGACACCGTCTCGGGGCAGACGATGGCGTGTCTGTCCCAGCGACCTCCATCGCCGACGGTGGTTACCAGGCCATAGGGTAACCGCCGCCCTCCTCGGGGCCGTACAAGCAGGTGCCGGGGTCCCCACTCCGAAACCCACGAACCCGAGGACCCCTTTTAGGACGCCTTATACGCCAGGCAGGGGATACCGTAGTCCTATTCTTGTCTAAACGTC
>SJJU01020246.1:0-11172 GCA_012932125.1 Conopomorpha cramerella
GTTGAAACCAAAGTTAAGCTAATTAAGTCCACATAGAACGTAATAAACATGTTGTACCTTTAGGTGTAAGTATAGGTGGTATGTCAAGATCAAACGGAGGGCTGCATTGTCTCCCTATACCTCTGGAGGACCCAACATATTATGTCCATTGAACGAATGGAATCATTTCTTTCACCTGGTCACGTGTAAACGATACTCTGATTGTAAACGGCGTTGTTAAACTAAAAGTGATTAAAGATATATTTCTTTAAAGATTCTGTCCACCGCATACCTGGGATGGAACTTAAAATAAAAAAAAAATACACTTCACGCCTTTTAATCCCAAATCGGGGTAGGCAGATGCACTTATAAGATTATGGAACGTAGGATTCAATTTGCGGAAGGGGAGCATCTGTTTAGCAAGCACCTCTGCCCATCCCGCATTGGAAATGAAAGGCGGGAAGTATGTAAAAAAAACCACCATATTTTATTTTCTCAGGTAGAGACGGGTGTGCGGGAAGGTGACGAGGTGTCGGTTCACTACGACCCTATGATCGCGAAGTTGGTTGTGTGGGGCCGCGACCGGAACCAAGCTCTCGCAAAGACCAGAGCTAAGCTGGCACAGTATCAAGTAAGTTTATCTAAGAAATATTTAATAGGGCCAGTTACACTAAGCTATGGTAAGCTAAGTTCTAAGGATGTGTTTGGTTTCTACCGATGGGCTTGCTCCCTTAAGATGATATAGGTACCTTAGTTTTTTATTTTTTTTAGTTTAATTAACGTTACGTTACTCCAAAACATAAATTACCAATGCTATGTGATAATAGCATAATTAATGCATAATTACCATGCAAATGCAGAGCTGCATTCGCCAAACACAAGTGGAACTGGGCTGGTGTGACGATAGTCATCCCAACCCTACGTCATCCATTAGGTTTCTATAAACGAACTCCGAAAGCAGTGTCAAATCAAATGGAGATGGTATGACAAAATGGACTGACATCTTCGAAAAGCTTCGTTGTTTTGTTTAAGTGGGACAATAAAGATACTTTTTCTTTATCAGGGACAAGTCCTACCTACCTTGGCCTCGTCAGCCAACGGGACATTAGGTATCTGAAGACGTACGCGTCTACTGGCAAAACTAAAGTCCCCACATAAAAAAACAATATATCTGTCCTCAGGTAGCCGGTCTAGAGACAAACGTGAACTTCCTGCTCCGTCTGAGTTCGGCGCCGGCCTTCGTGTCCGGCGACGTGCACACCGCCTTCATACCGCAGCACGAGGCCGTGCTTTTCCCCGACACGGACACACACCTCACTGAGGAACGCGCTGTGCAAACTGCTATTGGATATGTACGTACCTCTAGTCTACTATATAAAAATGGAAAATAATAAACTGTACATCAAAATTACTAACTTGCACACCTATAAAGCCAAAGTTATCATCAGAATGGCAATTAGAAGACAAAATCAGTAATTTTGTGGCTAAGTCAGTATTTTAGTTAGGTTAGGTTAGACTTTTTTGATGCACGTTTAAATACTATCCTTAAAAATAAGTCGGGTTTTCCTCCCTGACGCTATAACTTCAGAACGCACGAACCGATTTCCACGGTGTTGCATTCATTGGAAAGGTCTCAGGCTCTCTCTCTCAAGGTTTATAGCAAAGAAAATTTTAGAAAAATTTCAACAGAAAAGCGGGAAAACGAAACGAAGCCATCTGGTGGCGGAACGGAGTTCGCCGTGTTTGCTAGTAGTTTATGAAATACTAGCTGACATGGCAAACATTGTTTTGCCAATGTATGTACATTATGGATCTTACGAATAATGGCGGAATTGCTATTTCGAAGATATACAAAGCTCAACTTAACTTGTCAATTGTATGTCAAATACGGAATAACCAGTTCAAGTAGACCTGTAATAACCGTTGTGTAAGTGACAATGCGTTTATTGGTAAGGGGGTAACAATATATCTGGAACTTAGTTCGCAGTACAATATCTATACTAATGTTATAAAGCTGAAGAGTTTGTTTGTTTGAACGCGCTAATCTCAGGGATTACTGATTCGAATTGAAAAAATATTTTTGTTTTGAATAGACTATTTATCGAGGAAGGCTTTAGGTATTTATCAGTGACAGAAACTATTCAAATATATATTTATTTGGCACACAAAACGGAATACAATTATTACATCGCTTTAAGTATAGATATCTTACTAATATTATAAATGGGAAAGTGAGTTTGTTTGTTTGTTCCGCTTTCACGCCGTAACTACTAAACCGATTGCTTTGAAATGTTACAGACGTATAGTTAGAAGTCCGGTTTAAATAATAGGGTACTTTTTGTCCCGGAATAAATTGATATTCCCGAGGGAAAACAAAAATATTATTTTATACTGCAATATAACTGAAGTCCACACGGGCGAAGCCGCGGGCGGAAAGCTAGTTGTTAATAAATAGGCTTAAAACATGGAGGAGCACAAAACATTGTAGACTACACTTACATTATATTACTCTAGAAAAAAAACACTAGAAACTAAACTAACTTATTTAAATGATGAATAAATTATTTGACCTTATTTTAAACACCTACTTAATTAAACATTTTTTCAACCGATTGGGGGTTAAAAATGTCGTATGTCAGTATGCTTGGAAACAAGATCGTTAATTTTTTTTTCATAATTATTTTCACAGCTACTGAAGTCTCAAAAGGAAAGTTCCGGAAATGATAGCTGGAAGGGCATCTCTGTACCATCCTCGGCATGGAGACCCAATTACACGCTGAAGAAAACTGTACCACTAAAATTTGAGGGAAAAGGTCAGTCTTATTATTTTTCTTTATTAAAACTTTAGCTTCTCATCTAATGTGGCATAACTACAATGTAGAGTATGAACTGTAGGTATGTGTTATACGTGTAATAATATACTTATTACATGTATGTAAACTGATATTCTTTCTGGGAAACTCAGTACCGGTATCCTGGAACCATTTATCTCTTAACCCCTTTCCTATAGTGTTATTCATGGTGCTATGTATGCACGTACTTACAGCTAAATCCGCACAGCATCTTGTTCTTTCTCTCATGGCAATGTGAGATGATAGAGAGAGAGATATGCCAACCATCTTATATCGACTACGCTCAGAATCAATTCTGTCTTCATACGAAGAAAAGGCGTAACTTTACATAAATGTTAATGGGAATTTGTGCCTTATTACTAAATAAATAAAGCACTAAATGTAATTACGGAAGAATAGCAGGTGAAGAAATACATTAACTAACCAATATGTGACATATTCCTCTTCATTTCAGAAATAAAAGTGACAGTAGAATATACACGAACACCGAACAAATTCAGAGTCCAAGTGAACGAGGGCGCGTGGCTCGACGTGGAAGCGGCTCTGACGTCATCCTCTGCCGGGCTCCAGCTGTCCACCACTGTCGGGGACAAACGCAGCACCGTCGGACTGCTCACACATGAACATTACGTGCATTTGTATGATGAGGTATGTACTTACTCAGTGTGGCCCTTGTAAAAGGCAAATATTGAACAGGGTAAAAATATACCACAATTTATTGATAAAAAATAGTTTAATTTTTTACGATATAATTGTAATTTTGTATGTCAAATGTAATTTTTCTTTGGCCGCTTGGCCTAATTTACGATAAAGGTTGTATATTTTTATCTATACGTAGTATTTCGGTATACCCAGCCGGTGTAGGAAAAACAGAAAACAAAAGCAGATCGATTGCTAGTCACATTGTTAAAAGAGAATTAAATAAAACTTTCCCCGTAATTTCTGTTAAAAATAACCCAAAGTATTTAAAGGTATTTTTTTGTTTTCCGGATCAGACAATTGTTCATAAAGGTTTATATATTCAATAATATTACACCGACCTTATGTAGGTATGTATATTGATTGTGTTTGCGTATTTTCACACACAAAATGATTTGTTACCAAGATACAACTATCTACTCATATAATCAGTGTACACTACCACAATACCGCATGTAGTTGTCGCTGGGTCCAAAAGCATGAGTACGGTATTTATCTACACAGTGAGAATAACAACTCTACATATTTCTAAATGGATAGTATTTAAACGTGCATCAAAAAAGTCTAACCTAACCTAACCAAAATACTGACTTAGCGACAAAATTACTGATTTGCTCTTCTAATTGCCATTCTGATAATAACTTTGGCTTTTTAGGTGTGCAAGTTAGTAATTTTGATGTAGAGTTTATTATTTTCCTTTCTTCAACGATTAGAACTCCAATAAAAAAATACTAAAAAATATCTATCGACCTTTTTATCGATATAAATGTTTCCTATCACTATGGAATGTATAGCAGTGGTTTTATTCTTGACATTTTAGTTTCTACTGCGCCTTTTTGTTACACTCTGTATATCTATTGATCACGTCGTAGGTATTATAATATATTGTTGACCCCTGTCTATCCCGCTTTGGGATTAAAAGATGTAAAGTGTATTATTTTTTACAACATCTGTTATACAAGTCAATCCTTTTATTACAGTTGGGTCAAACAGTAGTGGAGCTGCCGAAGCCCAAGTTCGCAGCTGCGGCCACGGAGGCCGTGTCGGACAACAGTGCCGTCTCGCCCACACCCGGTGTGTTAGAGCGAGTGCTCGTCAGTAAGGGAGATAAGGTATAATAGTATTTGAATTTCTGACCTGCCTACTTAGACGGCTCTGATGCAAAATCATTGTAATATGAAGGCTTCAATGTAAACTGAACTTAAACTGAATTGACACAAAATACATTTGAGGTGAAGGAAAACATCGTGATGAAAACCGCACACTACAAGGTGTGTGAACCCTATAACCGCGATGGGCTCACCCCCTGTCACGTTGGGTTAAATACGCTTGGTGAACCGTGGGCCTTTCCTTATTAAGCAAGTGCCTCTGCCTACCCCGCTTTGGGATTAAAAGGCGTGAAGTGTATGTATGTACATTTGTAAACTTCTCTACTTGCCACTTGTGTTGGTCTGGGTCGTAAAAATAATGATGCCAGATGTATATTTATTTATTTATGCATTACTTAGTCTATTTATCTTCTATTACACACACACATACACTTTACGCTTTTAACGATGTAAGAGGTGATCTGAGGGTTCTATAGTATATACGAAAGGGCCGCCACTCTAGGACTTTCAGAACCCATCGGTGCTACGAGCTATGCGCCATGCCGATTGTCATCACAACTCTGCGACCTAACGGCCTATGTCACTGACTTTGGTTCCTCTGCGGATCCCCTCATTCCAGACGCCTAATATAATACGTATCTTCCCAGGTGACAAAAGGCCAGCCGCTATTCGTAGTGATAGCAATGAAGATGGAGTACGTGGTGAGGTCGCCGCGCGACGGTGTCGTCGCCGCCGTGAGCGGAGCGGCTGTCGGCGATGCGGTTGGCAAGGGTGCCGAGATTGTCACACTTGCTGACAACTGAGCTGTCATCATCATCATCATCATCAGCCAGCCACATAACGTTGTGCTGGACGAGGGCCTCCCCCAATGAGATCCGTCATTTGGGGTGAACTGAGCTGTGATGTGATGATATTTGATATATCCTAGGTCAAATATTATGTTGTAAAACCAGCTGAACCTGCAAACGCTGTTTTGCCAATATTAACAGTGTTTCTCTGATATTATACGTAGAAACATTCCTCAATAGTCACTGTATCTATTAAAGAAAACCGCATCAAAATCAGTATGTGTAGTTTCATAGATCTAAGTATACATAGGTACAGACATAGGGAGGCTACGACTTTATTTTATACTATGTATTGATTCTCTTGTCACAATGTTTGTTACCCTTTCAAAGAGCATGACCGTCATACTCCCTCAAAAGGGCATGACCGATTTTTATTAAATTTTGTCTGGATAGGTCTGAGAATACCCCAACATTTATTTTACATATCTCGACAAACTGTAGCAAAACTAATGTTTGCCGAGACAGCTATCATTAATTTCGTAATTTTATAGTTATGTGACACTTTATTTCGGCGTTGCACTCATTAGTCCAAACGTTGCGTCCAACCTTGGCTCCAATGTTTATTGTATGCAGGTTCGGCCGTATTCATAAAAAGAGAAAACATTAACGAACTAGTTGACAAGGAACTTTTAACCAATAGTGTAAATGTGTGCACGCACAATAAAGCTACAGTTATTGGCCATTATGTTTTATGGAAAATAGTTATTATGTCAATCGCTCAGAGTACATGAGCCTTTACACTACATGGACTGTAGTAATCACTTTACAGCGCGACTAGGATGTTTTGGCATGTGAATGCTGAATATTCGTTACGATTTCTTGCCATTTAAATGTCTCTTGCCATGTAAATGTCTCTTCATTGTTTTGTATGAGGTGCTTTTTTTACTTTTTTATTGTGATAATATGGAGCATGGACTTGACCGTCTTAAATTGATTGTCAAACTTTTTAACCGCTAAAAAGGCCCTAGTCGCATTGTATGTCGCGTGTAAGTGTAGAGAGTAAAGATAAAATGTAGCGACCAAAAATGTTATGTAACCTTTGTACCAAATAGATGTGAGTGGCCCGATGCGATTGTTCAACCAATTCGCGGTATGGTTAGGATTAATATAACCACTTGTCATTGGGAGACGACGAGTAGCGTTATGCTTGAACTAGGATATGTATTGCCAGAACGGATTCGGTGCCATGCTGTGTGTAGAGGCTGTACGAAAGAAAGGAAGATCAACTGTTTTGATTGTCATTTCGAATTGATTTAGACAAATAATAGTAATTACACAGTATATAATGTGATCTTTTTACTGATCAAAAAGTCATAATTGGATTTAAGTGTTGTGATAAGTTAGCGCTCTCCGAACTGTGCGGTGGCCTAACAGGGTCCATGTTGAACCATCACATACCCACATCAAAAGTGTCTAGGGATCAAGTACATTTTAGAAGATTGCAATCAAGAATATATTTTACAAAAACTGAATTCATTCATAATTTATTCAAAATATGGTGATAAGTCAGGCATGGTGAATTAGGTGGGAGACCAATCCAGAAGATTAGAATTGATTTAAATAAATTAGATTTTTTTAGAGCTAAAAATATTCTTGATCCATAGACACTTTGGATGTGTGTACATACTTAACATCAAAAATGTACACATGGAAGCACGATAAATGGATATGAATATGAAAAAGATGACGTGATATGGTAATCCCTAGTTTCTTGAATAGTAATCAAGTTGACAACGCAATCAAAGTCAGTCAAATTGATCAGAGCTGTGAATGGCTGAATAAAAAAAAATGCTAAAAAAAGCGTAAGTGGCCTCTTTACTGAGCAAAAAAGATTATCGGTGAAGGACTATAGAACAATAAATCCATGGGAACTGTACTGTGATGTCATCAGAATGGAATGTGCCACTCTTGGTCAGAAGATTTTTCGTGATTTAATTCAAGTAGATTCAAATCTGTGGTAACATGGCTTCATAGTACGTTTTGAAATATTAAAAGCTTTCTCACCACTACGACTATTGTTCAATTTAAGATCTAAAATAATCAAAGCACAGTTGGTGAAGATTGACCTAGATGCTCCCAAGAACTAGCCTTCTGTTTTAATTCCCACGAAGAATAGACATTTTAATATAATGTTATCTAGTAATATTGCGATTTCACTGTGGCCATGGAATTGGTAAAAGAAAATACATATTTTCATCATTTGTGCTTCCCAAGTGGCAGACCACGATTCACCAAGCGTATTTAACCCAACGAGCTAAGGGATGAGTCTATCGCGTCTATTGTGGTATGGGAAACCCAATAAAGGCTGTTTACGTTGTGTGACAGTGACAACGTCGTACCACTTATCTAGCGCTATCTCTGTCACACAGCGAGAACAATATTGCTATAAGGCTTCATGATACTGGGACAGATCTCGAAGATCACAAAATTCACACAATTTCAACATTCCTAGTTCTCGAGGAGCACTGGGAGCTAAAAACTGTTAAGGCAAATTCTTAGCTGAGACTGAGATTATAACGCATTTTGACAGTTCTGAAACTTAGAACGACTATTTTTTACGACTCTGAATACCAGCCTGAGAATCTTAAAATTTGGTACAAACCAACGTCTGATAGCACCGATAAAGAAAACAATTATTTCTAAACACATTTTATACGTAACAACTAGTTACGTCAGTCTAGTACTTTCTGGAGTTATGAATGATTTCACTAGCTCGACTTATTTTTACAATGAGGGTTTTCTTTAAAAAATCAACAAAAGAACGAGTCCGAATACAAGAGTAATCGCATCTCTTTCGTTTTCAACTATCTTTGACAGATTATTTTTTTTTAGAAAACTCCTCATTCACATTTGATTGAAACGTAAGCCATAAAATGTAGATAGTTATTTATTTATTGTTACTGTAATGTTTAACCTACAAACGTAACTAAATTAACATAGTAATACGTCAGATTGTAAACTGGTTATTTTTACGACATCTTGTCCAAATAAACCGCTAAAATTGAACTGGTTTAAGCCAGTACCTATTGATAATGAAACATAAGTTTAGAAGCATTCTTGAGGTCACCACTTGGCAGTTGTAACACAAAATAGACTGACAGAAAGATTCCGGCACATTTTAATTTTATAAGTGTAATAAAACGAAATAGAAAGTGTAAGAATGTCTCAGAACAAGGAATAAGCATAGAGGAAACGAAAGTACTAACAAATATCCCTAGGCCATGTGGTACGACTGGTATAGAGTAGTGATCACGGTGCATGTCTCTAGTGCGACGGTCCCCGGGACCGATTCAATAATTGAAGCATAACTTTAGCGATGCTCAGCTCATCGGTCTGGTCTGTGTATAAATAAAAATATATATTAAAGTATGTACAGGGTGACAGGTAACAGCTAATTTGCAGCCTAAATAAATATGGAGACCCTTCAAATCTCAAAATAGTAAATATCTTAAAAATAACACCTTAAAAGGAATTACACCCGTTACCTGTCACCCTGTATATTAGTAGTCTTTGTTACTCATAGTACAGGGTATACTAGTTTGGGGTCAAGTGACCGTGTGTGAAATGTCCAGAGATATATTTTATTATATTTATTTTTTACTGATTTATAACGAAAATTGTCGCAGTACCAACATTGCATATTCATTTGTCTCGTTCGCTGCTGATAACGACTGTATGCCTAAGAATGGGAATGCTATATTTTAATGTTCTCCTCTTTGTTGCACTCTCTCTTGATTATTGCTACCTCTATGATGTCTATTATAGTTGGTGACCACACTTGTATGGATATCTTCATAACCCGGAAATATTAAACTTACATTATACCTACATATGTCGCTTTGTCTTCGTCTTTACGGTCGGTCAAAAATGTGGTCTATCGGTTTCGATGACGCTTTCTCTGTTACTAAAACATCAATAATGTAGAGTTGTTTTGTTTTGTGAACATTGAAAAATGTACTTACGAGTTTCAACCTTAACCTATTAGCATCCACTGTACTCGGAGGCTGTCAAGTTACTTTAAACTCTATTACTTGGTAATAAAAGTCGAAATCAATTAAAGAGAATGTATTCTTCTGGGCGTCTGGGCTTAAGGTACACTTTATTCTTGGCCGACTGTCCTGTACAGTTGATAAATGTAATCAATGTGGTCTAAAATGTTTCATTACGATAACGATACACCAAATAACTTCTAGTTGCGAGAAGCGGAAAACAGATCACAGTGGCGGGCAATTCGAGCATAAGTCCAGCAGTGGACAAATATGGGCTGATGATGTTGACACCAAATAACGAATTTGGCCAAATAACCGTCACCGGCCAATAACAGTTTCAAATTGTTTTTATTCATTATTAAAATTGATTATGCTTGAAAGAACCAAATTTGTACTAATTGAAAACCCGAGCTTAGTTGTATCCAAGCAATTTAAATGATGTGGTAATGTAATATTTTGCTAGTTAATATAGAGGGGCCATTCAAAAGGATACATTATTTAGATAAGTGAAATGTGATGATTCCATAAGTGTAAATAAATGTTCTGACCTACATTGTGTGTGTGAAATTTGAGGAGTACCTATGATCAAATTATTCATTAACGTTTCAACATTGTTCAATTTAGACATTAGTAAAACGAGGTACTGGCTATTCATAGTAAGTTCTGTTGTTTGAAAATAAACTCTACTAGTATGTGAGAAGATTTAAAATAGAATGAATTGTTGGATACTTTTTTATTGGTGTAACAAGTGGGTTAATTCGACTTGTGTTGTGTGTGAATATCTATGTAATGTTATTTTCTTTTAGTATTTTGTTTAATTGTTATAAAAATGTGTTATGTACTTATGTACATACTTACATAAACATGTTTTTGTGTACCATGTATGCCAAGTATTTTGCTGTTTATACCTACCTACTTATATAGTTTGTTATTACCAATTGTTATAATATATTATCGTTATGACAAAAATATACACCTGTTAAGCTAAATTAATAACAATTTTTAAACTTTTAATAAATAATTTGAAAGACAATAACCTTCGTCATTTATTTTGAACACAAAAGAAATGTGTGTGTGTGTGTGTTTTTTTTTTATGCGTGAAATATTTCGTAAATGTGTCAGTCAGTAAATTGTCACCGGTTTTTTTGTGGCCTTTAGTCTACAAGAAAAAGTATGAAGTTTGAGTTCAAGCCAAGTTTCAAATTGTATTCAGGCAAATTGGCTTTAACCGTTGCCCTTCCCCGAAGCGATTAGAGATCAAAGCGTTTACGTCGAATTCGTGAATACCTACGTAGGTATTAGCCACTTTTCAAAAGAATCCTCAATGTATAGTAATGTGTTGTTAATTATAACACAATTAGTGACGGATCGGTTACTGCATGATCATTTTACAGTATAATGATGAAAGTGCATCGAACTTACTTTACTAGAGAGAATTCATGTTATTTATATACTACAGTACATGTTTACGCACGGTATGTAAAGGAGAGTCCGTACGTACATCGGCACAGAAAAGCATAATAAAGAGCATCCGAAAGCAACGTTAATTTAAGAGTATATGAATAAATCGTACGGTGAAGGACAACATCGTGATGAAACCCGCACACCACAAGGTGTGTGAACCCTATAACGGCGATGGGCTCACCCCCTGTCACGTTGGGTTAAATACGCCTGGTGAACCGTGGGCAATTGCTTA
>SJJU01020254.1:0-11874 GCA_012932125.1 Conopomorpha cramerella
GCTTCGGTGGTTTGTTCATTACTGGAGAGAATGGATGAAAGTCGATTGACGAAGAGATTTATATGGGTGATGTAATGGGCCGGGTGAGTAGAGGTCGCCCCAGAAGGACATATAAAGACCAGATTGGTGATGTCCTGACCGAAGGTGGCGTGAAAAGTACTCGAAACCGGAGGTCATGTATGAAAAGATGTATAAATGTAGATGAAGCGAAAGGGGTATGCCAGGACCGTGACAAATGGAGATCTGTAGTCTCTGCCTACCCCTCTGGGAGGCAGGCGTGAAGTGTATGTATGTATGTTCTAAACATATACTACTGCTGGAGTCGAGCGCGCGCACCAACCTCCTGGCGCAGGCTCCGTTCGCTCGGCCAATACCCACACTCAATAGGGTCACGGATAAGTTGGACATATTTACATGTTCGTTGGTTGAATTCACAAAAGTCACTTTAATTGTTTTGTGTTATGAATAAGTTTTAGTTGTACGAAAATATTATTATATAAATCCTAATTAGAAATTAATGTCAACACTGCCGCATTAGGTTAATCATGTAAAGGTAGTAGTTTGTTAACTAAATAAATAAAAAAATAAATAAATATAAAAGGAAAAGTTGACTGAATCACTGACTGACATATCAACGCACAGCCCAAATGACTAAACGTAGAGACTTGATATTTGGAACGGACGTAGCTTAGGTACCGTATGGGTGCACTAAGGAAGGAATTCCCGAAAATCCCACGGGAACGGGAATAAACGGGAAAATTCTGTTGTATGAAAAATATAAACGGCTCAAGTTAGACGCTTGAAATTTGGGATGCAGGTAGTATTAAACTACGCGAATGAAATCGCAGAGCGTCCTCTAGTACTTTATAACTGTCTGTGTTTCCTGCGCAGTACAGTCTGAAGGTCTTCACGTCGCGGGTGTATAGATACCTTCTGAACAAGTGTGCTCCATCGTAGACCACATCGCTGCTTAACATCAGGCAGGATGGTGATCAAACGCTTGTTCATAGTGATTAAGAAAAAAACTCAATATTGTTCATCGTTTTCTTCTTATAAAAATCGGTTTCAAAAGAACAAATCGTTATATGTGTTATAGTTTCATACTTTCCCATACTGACCGATTTGAATGAGCCACTATGTATAGGCGCGAATATAATCAAAGACGAGCTCGAGCTTACCTTTGTTATAAATTACATTCGCGCCTATACAGAGTCGTTACCCGGTGAACTATATTGAGTTATAATGTCTGTGCGCGTTTCATTAAAAAATGATCATGTTACTTTATTCCTGCTACCGTAAGGCAGGCAGTGGCGTGCACAGGCTTTTACGACAAGGTAGGCAGTAATCCCCATAGGTAACTTGTCTTTACGAAATATAGCTACCTACCTATCTACTCACACACAAAACAGGACCTCCGTTAGCCGTGAATGTAACAATAAAAGATCTAGCAATAACTCTATTATTAGGTCGGGAAGCCAAAATACTAAGGTAGGCAGTGTCTTTTTGCTTATTTGGTGTGCACGCCACTAGTAACCAGTAATTGAATCATTAAGGTCCCACTTAGTAACAATTAAAACATAACTATTACGTTTTACGTCGGATCACAATAGATCAGCAATGGTCGCAGTGATACTGGGCACAACAGGGCCCTGCAGAGCCGCACAACACAAAAAAAAACTTTTACGTTTTTTCCTAACAAACTAAATCACATTTTCAATGTATAAGCTAATAACTTATTGGTCTCTCACTTTGATTGTCGTTTTCGACGGACATTTCAAATGTCAACGAAAACGTTTTTGCAAAATGCATGTAGTAAAATAGGTGATTTTTCGTGTGTTTTAGGGAATTCGAGGAGGGTGCATTCTGTGCCACCGGAGTGGAGATGGCGGCCGAGGTGGTGGAGCGCTCCTCTACTGGCAGTGGACACTCCCGCACCAGCTCTATCACACGACGGAGGGATTTGGTGAGAACTGATACGGAATGGTGATGGTGAATTGGTGATGTCCTGGCCGATGGTGGCGTGAAAAGTACTCGAAACCGGAGGTCATGTATGAAAAGATGTATGAATGTAGATGAAGCGAAAGGGGTATGTCAGGATCGTGACAAATGGAGATCTGTAGTCTCTGCCTATCCCTCTGGGCAGTGGCGGGCCGTGAAATTTTCATCAGGGTAAGCTGTCTCCTATGAGTAGGTGCATACGACACAAAAATAACATTAAGTAGGTACCAATTTTGTGCCAGACTACAAAATATTTCAATAGAAGATCACAACATCAATCACTAGTTTAGCAAAATTGATATCTAATTACGTTACGTCCCAAAATTTTGCTAAGCAGCTGATTCAGGCGCTGTATGCCAGAAACAGAACTGAACAGATCGTTGTGGAATGTGGGTGCCTTCCTCTTCCCAAAGCACTACATAATAACCTTAGTCTGCCTAACTAAGTAAATACACTAAAAAAACAAGAAACTACCTCATAATACCTTGTGTTTGCTCCAAGTTCAAATAAAAACAATCCCGGCGAAATTTGTCCGCGACTCTGCACTTTTCACTCATATTTAGTACAGATAATCGACCCACATTTGTAAACAAACACTTTTACACACATCACTTTCACACCTTAGTCTCCCTTTTTGTCTAATTTAATTATTTTATAAAATAAAGGCGCGAATGAACGTACATAACATAACCTAAAACAATTCATACTCCAATATAAATAAACAATACTTGCAATATGTCAACATGGCTGGCACCTCTCTCGCTCGCTCACACACACGACACACACTCTTTCTCTGTCGCACATAATTTCGCACTGTCAAAGTATTCTAGCCCTTATTATTCCAATAATGTATGAAAAAACGCGGAAGAAGCTGCGCTTACGCTGTGGCGTAAGTTTCTCCATATTTTTCATAGTAACGCTCCGCGCTAATAGACCGAGGTGAAAGGGATGTATACAGAGAAAGAGAAAAAATAGGAGGCTTGAGGTCTAGCAGCTTCCCCGGGCTAGACGATGCAACGAAGCGGCAACGTCCCATGAATTTGTTTTCGTTGATGCGCTAAATACTATGTTTTGATTGGTAGAGGCGAAATTTGTGTTACCTATCGATGGAACGATGAGGCAACATTGCACGAATTTGTTTTCGTTGACACGCGAAAGAATAGATTAATGAGAGATTAGTGTTTTGATTGGTCTAGAGCGAATTTGTGTTTTCGATACACATTTTAAATAACCGAAATTCTGTTATTGATAAATTGCCTAATTTACAGTACCTACGTGACGACTAAATTTGTTATAGATACCTAACTACGCTCATTGTTTTAGTCAATTTGCCAGGGTATGCAGAGCTTATTTGCTTCTATGGACGTACCGCCCCTGCCTCTGGGAGACAGGCGTGAAGTGTATGTATGTATGATACGGAATGTAAAATGCATCAACAGGGTCTGTGGTCCAGTTGGTCGGATACTTGTAACGCTGGTCAGAGTCCGGCTACTGGACGTGTACCAATGGGACTCTTTATTAGAGTATATGTACGCAACGGAGCGCTCTTACGGTGAAGGGCAACATCGTGATTAAAAGAAAAAGAAAGTATTAATGTATGTATATTTCGTTGTATTCAGTATTTATTTATTGCGTAAGTCTTAAATCTAAGAACAAACCCTGCTAGGGTGTGGCAACAAAATTATAAAACTGTTTTGCAAAATTATAAAATTGCCTGATTTCCATAACACAAGTGCTTTAGCTACTTAACATGGGATGAAGGCTATTTGCGTGTTCTTGTAAAATATTTATTTATTTATTTTATTTATTAAAATAAACCCACAGATATCAACGTGTACTTGGCGATTGAACAACGTGAACATTGTTAACGAAAGCGCCTCGGGCACGTCCAGTATAAGGCTCGTCGCTGACGATCTCACCGTCGACGAGTGCTCTGCCATACCATGGGACGAGTTCCAGGTGAGTTGCGACCTTGTGACTTAGGTAATAAGGCATATAGTTTCATATAATGGGACCTTTGATAAATACATAGATAGATACGCCCAAGAAATACTTGACAATAGCCTCAGTGGCGTTACAACGATAAGAAATAGTTTCCTTTTGATTCTTCCTTTACGGCAACGTACACCAATCACAGCTTCCGGTATTGTGTTGTTATTGGTCTTACGTCATTGAAATGAATTAATGAAATCAGTAACAATAGTGCCAATAGTAATATCTACAACAGGAGTCATACCAACACAATTTGAACAGTCGTTAAAATCATTCCTTCAAACAGATAAAGACACACCCACCGTATCCCACTAAGATGCTCGTTTGGCCTAGGCCCGCGAGTATCTCTAGAACCGACACTAAGTAGGTCGAGAACGCTAAGTAAATTAACGATAATAATAATAAAACTGTAGAAGTGATTAGGATTGTTTTAAAGAAGAAAAACTCTTGATTTTGGCTAAGTTATTAGTTTCACTTTGATATAGTGTATATCTATTATCAGAGAGGCAAATGCCCTTGTCTTCCTCGCTTTGCCATTAAAAGGCGTAGAGTGTATTTTTTTTAATCAGAAATGTTTCATAGGGTAAATAGTCTGTTGAGAAATATATAATATCTTCACGTAAGATTTAGTTAAATCAAATATATACATCGAGTAACGAATTGTTACACATTTTCTCATTGGATTTTCATACAGAATTATCTGAAATTGAATTCGCTATAATGGGGAAGAAAACTTATGAACTAATGGCGCTAGTATAGCTTGACCCAAAACAACATGATTGGTTAATCGATTGCAAGTTCATTGGACAGATCGCCTCACTTTCATTGGTTCATATGGGTCAAGCGTACGAAGCGCCATCTACATCCGGCTTCGCGTTTTCTTCCCTTTTGTAGGCCTAAATAGAATTAACAAGTTCCTGTTGGAATTAACATCTGCCTATCCCTTTGGGAGAAATACATGGCTTCCAAATTTCATCGTCTGCAATTTTATTTTTAAACGTTTTCTACACCGATATCATGATAAAGATCGGACCGTCGATTGAATCGAAGATCGAATGTATAGACAGTAAGAAGCGCCATCTAGTGAGTAAATCACGCAATTAGACCAATTCTCATACATTCGTTAATTAATTCGCTCGTCGATCAGTTTGAGAAGCAAACGGACTTATTACATTAGCCACCTTATTCATAAAAATAATTACACCGAGGATAAAGTTATATCGTGTTTTATCTTCTTCACAAATTGTCTAGTCGTATTTAAATTGATATTGATAAAAGTCTAATTTAATGTTCGGTATAAGTATTTTTATTAGTAAGTGGTTGGGTGTGCAGGCCCCGGTACCATGAGGCTTTAAAGTGATATTGTTTACGCTGTGCAACAGGGACAGTGCTATATCACTTGTACAGCGCCATCCCTCTCGCACATAACATTATTACTTCTGCCGTCATACGAGGAAAAGGCGTAACTTATATTTATTTTCATGGTAATATGTATTTTGTTAGTTCGAATTAGTCTAGTAATTAAGCACATATTCCCATGAGAATCAATGTTAAGTTACGTTCTTTCTTCGTATGAAGGCTGACTTACAGGCCCCATGGTGCGGGAGCAACAGTACTGAACAAAAACCAATTAACATACCTGTCTCTACATTATGTGTGTTTTCAAACATTTTCCAATACATTTGTTATGTCACTGTCGATTGTCATTCATTCCGTGTCCTTTGTCAATCATTGAATAAATACACTGACACATTTTTTTTAATCATTTTGGCATGGGTATACAGGATGATTTTTTTTTGGGTAACGCCCTAGTATTGTTTATGATGAGATGTTTAATGATGTAGGTTAGATTTTTCACGACCTCTTTTCTATTCAAGCTTTTATTTCTATTCAGTAAAATATTAATACCGCCATTGTCTTATATGTGTATCAGAAACATAAGATCAGGCATTTTGAAGTCAATGGTTATTTAGAACAGAATTCAAAATCTCGAGAATAAAATGTACCATTTGGTGGTTAAAAGGTTAACAAATTAATGGTATTTTTATAAAAGGATCAGGGCTAACAATGAGGTACTTATACCTTATTAATAATTTTTATGGTAACATACAAATTATGAGTAAATTTCATAATTTTTACGACAAATTTACCAAGATTATTATCACAAATCTTTCATAAATCATTAACGTTTTTTTGTCAAACAATATAATAAGACACCTTCTGGACGTTACACGTAAAAAAATCACCCTGTATATCGCAATGATATTTTAATTTTAACGATCCATTAGTTGAACATTGAGTCGTGTTTCGGTTTGCATGCCATGTTGTACCCATCCTGCGGTTGTGACAGACTACCTACATCCATCCATCGTACGTCTCGACCTGTATTATTAAACGAAATTACTTGTAACAATTTACTTTTATATATTGTATGAGTCTTTGGGACGGCTGCGTTGTGGTATTTCAACTGTACTTATGTGTTTTGTTGAAGTCATTCAAATATTGCTTGAAAATGTATGATTTGTCATTGTTATTTACAGTATGAAGCGTTGATAGTTTTAAGTTTTTTTTTGCAAATGTTGTATTTTCATACCTACGTATATAAACTTACGTGTATAATCCTTAATGAAGGGTACAGATTTTTTAGAGTCATGGTACCTCCTAGATAACTACTAATATTGTGTGTGGAAAAGAAATTTTACCTATGTATTGTGTGTAAAAGGATCCCTAGCTCTTTGAAACGTTGTTGGGCTCGCCTATATGGACAACTTTTATTAAGCCGACAATGCAATAAAATGAAAAAAGAAACAGATCATCCCCATACAAAATATCACCTCCCTAGACAAAAAAAAATCTGTTTTGAATGGATAGTAAGTTGTTCATATTGAAGTGTCCAACAAAGTTTCTAAAACCATGGCTCGGGGTCCTTTGCCAGCAGTACATAGGTTTAATTTATTTGCGGAAGGTGGCGTGAAAAGTACTCGAAACCGGAGTTCATGTATGAAAAGATGAATGAATGTAGATGAAGCGAAAGGGGTATGTCAGGACCGTGACAAATGAAGATCCGTAGGCTCTGCCTATCCCTCTGGGAGACAGACGTGAAGTGTATGTATGTTTAAGCTTTGTTGTTATCTAGGGGGAACCATGACTCCGATGATTCTGTGCCCTCCATTAACACGTTGGCGGAGTGAGAACGCCTACACCTGTCATAGCAATGACCATCTATTGTGTCCATTTTTATCATCATCAGTCACATGACCTCTACTCCTGAATGAGTACCTCCTCCAATGATTTCCACGATCATTTGCAGGGGAAATGCCAATAATCGCCACGCCTGGCGGGTTGGCAATCGCAGTGGTGTTGTGGTTTAACTCACAGAGGGCGCTGCTGCCCGTTCTCTGGAGAGTCCTTGCTGTGTCTATTTTATTGTCCGCCAACGTGTTGAGGATTATGCACGATAGTTTATGTAGATATGCAAATACATTTGCAAAAAACTTAAAATTGACATCCATCATGTCAACGCTTCAATCAACAAACCGTCAATCAATATTGCCACGCAGCCAGCCCCGAACGGAATGCCTTATTATTTTTCTCTCTAACTTTCTCTATGTGTTCGCATCGCGCGCCCGCTCGGCTATCTTCAAGATCCGAACAAAGGTACCGACATCCAAATACAAAGCGTAGTGGGTTTCATGCGAATACTAGACTAGTAGATCTTGTGTTGTAGCCAAGGGGGTTTGTGTGTCACGGTTTTGCGTGTGGATTTTATGAACGCGAGAACATGACGTCTCACGTGATGAAACCGCCGGGTTTTTGTGCACTGAAGTGTGTATGTACTGCGTGTGAAAGGACCCCGAGCAATGGTTTTAGAAACGTTGTTGGGCTCGTCGATATGAATAACTTTTACTATGGCGACAATGCGGGGGCAAGTGAAAGAAAAATGCATTCTCCATACAAATGTCCATACATTTTCCGAGGTAAAAAATTGTATATTTTATATGGAGACGAAAAAATTATTCTTCATTTCCATTTATTTGTTTATTTTCCATATTTAAGCATTGTCGCTATAGTAAAAGTTGTTCATATTGACGAACCAAACAACGTTTCAAAGATCATTGCTCGGGGTCTTTTTACACACAGTATATGCAGATAGATATAAGTACTATGTATGTATTTGTTTTAGAGCCTAACTAGCTGTAACGCGTGGTGTTACTTAGGCTTTATTTTTGCGACCCCTTTGGAATTTCGAGATAAAATATCGGCTAGTGTAGCTTCTTGTAGTTCCGGGTCTATTTGATTTACACAAACAAACAATCAAATGGTTCCTCTATATACAGATTGTAATCGTTAAATGTGACCAGGATATAATTCCGTAAATATAACATATATCAGAAAACTTTGAACTGATATCGAAAGTGCGTTACCCATTTAGTAAAAGTACATAACTTTTTTTTAAATACATGAAGTAATATTAAAAATACTATGTTAAAGTTAGTGTATAGTTCAACAGTTAGATCGTTTTATGTGTTGATAATATTCGACTTTATAGCAATACATACGTAGTTCTTATATCTATCTACTTATATATTGCATCACCAACTCCCATTGTGGTTATTTGTAGGTGTTATTTCTACAAAATTCTCCTACAGTGGGCTTAAAACGCGCAATTACACTGTCTTGTCTCGAAGCGCTATCTCTTTCTAGCCACTCGATATAGCTTGAAAATGCTACTATATGTGTATCACAGGGACAAGCATGGGCAAACCACGTGACTAATGGAACGCCCGCGGGGTAAGACGTAGGTGGGCGCGGAGGAACTCCCAGACCTTTGCGGGGGTGAACCCGCGCGCGGGGCGGGGAGCAACAGTGACGTTGCTCAGTGGCTAGCGGCTTTGTATGTAGTCACACTTGTCACGTGCACCGAACCCCGCCCCCGCCTACCTCTAGCCCCGCGGGCGTTGCGCCAGTTAAATGGTTTACATATAGTGCGCGGGGCTATTGCCATGTGTTGTTTCGAGCGAGTTTATTCCGCTGTCATACTAAGCCAAGGCGTTAAATATTATTGTCATGGGAATATGTGCTTTACTGATTGAGATTCATCACCACTTAAGGATCACAATTCTTCGGCCAAAAGCCAAGAATTGCGTTCTTTCTGCTATTGGTGGCATTATTGGTCTCTTTATACGCACGTTGGAAAGAGAGGATGTTTCGAAACAAGCTATGCGCTGCAAGCTATATGCTATGTGCATAATGTACTGAATTTTGACATAACATGCACGGGGATATGTAGAAAAACATACTACAAATATCTGCGGTGGGGATTTGTGGAACTGGCGACATCTGCATGCAAAAATGGGTACCATAAGAGATGTGTTCTCATAATAAGCTTTCACGCTGTTCTTTTTTTTGTAATAAAAAAAACATGCACAATATTAATGTTTATTTCTTGCAATCGGAGGAACGGAAGGTATGGAGTGTTTGCATGGATTTTTTTATCATTTAGAAAGTACCTACATTTTCATCGCATTTATACCTAATATTTGAGTATAAATTGAACACGATTTTCTGTACCTACACATTCACGACGAAATCATTGTATATTGATCTTTTTTACAGCAATGTAGATCAGCTAGTCCTTAGATGACCCCCTCCGTAAATAATTATTGCACGCTTAAGACACTACATTTTATTTAATACCTAGTGCATGTAAAATCCCCTTTATTAACCGTTAAAACTTAGTAATTCCTTTTTTGACACTATGTTACTACTAAAAACGAAAATCTCTTTTGTTAATCTTTGTACAAATCTAAACGAAAATAGCCGGTGACTGTATGACAGCTAGATGAATGAGTGAATGAATGATTGATCCGTTGAACGGTTTGCAGAACAAGTTCTCGCTTCGTGCTCGAGCGTTCATGGAGCCGGTCGTCGGAGAAGAGGATGAGTTCAAGCCAAGAGAACCGCCAAGAGTCGCGGCCAGACTCGTGAGGAAGGAATTGCCTAGGAATGTTGATGAAAATGTAAGTAAGAAATAAATCAATCTTCGGTCGGTTCATGTAAGTAAGAAACGTCGGGCAAACAACGAAGGTAAGCTGAATGCTTATCTTTGGTTAATCTTCGCCCTATAATACCCGTTTTAAACATTTAAAATCAATCTTTGTTTAATCTAAAATATTGGCTTAAATACTAAGGTTTAACAATGACCTCAACTGTAGGTAGTCCTGTGTTGTGGGGTCCTTCTGTGCTTTACAATTATAATTTATGGTGGCGCACTCTGGTTACAACTTAAAACTAAATATAATCAACATTAGTAAGTTGTCTATGGCCGGTATTTTGAAACGTGAGTCCAATATTACTCAGGTCAGTTGTAAGTTTTATCTAACTCTACTGGCAAGTGTCAATGTAACTTTAAAGGAAAAAGAACCGATTTCAACCAGTAAAATTTTACACTGACAAATGTCGTCGCCATTCATTTGGTTGTCAGTCGCATCCATTCTAATTTTTTTTTTACGGATTTATTAATATGTGAGAGTTTGCTTCTTAGATGGCGCCGACTATAACTAGCTGACCTGGTTAACGTTGTTTTGCCAATATAGACTATTAACAGTGTTTCTCTGCTATTATACCTATAACCTTCCTGTAAAATAAAACCTGTATAGTGCGAACCGCCAGGATGTGTAATGACTTGCCGGAGTCTGTGTTTCCTGCTCAGTACAGTCTGAAGGTCTTCAAGTCACTGGGGTGAATAGGTTCCTAATTAACAAGTGTGCTCCATCGTAGACCACATCGCTGCTTAACATCAGGTAGGATAGTGGTCAAACACTTGTTCATTGCGTTTTAAAAAATATCACTATATCTATTAAAGGAGACAATATTAAAATCCGTTGCGTAGTTTTAATGATCTATCGATGTATACATAGGGACAGAAAGCGGGTGGCAACTTTGTTTTATACTGTGTACTAGCTTTCCGCCCGCGCTCCTTTTTAGCCGCGGCTTCGCCCGCGTGGCCTTCGGTTATATTATATAAAGGAATATCATATATTAATATTATATTATATTAAGGAATATTTTTGTTTTCCCTCGGGAATATCAATTTTTCCGGGATAAAAAGTACCCTATTATTTAAACTTTACGGCGTGAAAGCGGAACAAACAAACAAAAAACTCACTTTCCCATTTATTATATATGTATAAACATTAGTAAGATATTAAAATGCTATCTTCTCTGAAGTTGCTTATTCAATGTAATAATATCTTACATCCAGGGTGAGCCGGTTGGTCTGCCGTCACACGAGGAACTTCTGGAGGCCCGAGTTAAAGATCTAAGTTTATCTCTGAACATGAGCACAGCTCTCGCACTTGCCGAGTTTATTGAAGACGAAGTCATACAACCTCCTATGCCGCTTGAGGTAAGATGTTATGCCCTTACCACCTCCTACCACATTTTTTAAAATTTATTTATCATAGTGCGAACCGCCAGGATGTGGAATGACTTGGCGGAGACTGTGTTTCCTGCGCAGTACAGTCTGAAGATTTTTAAGTCGCGGGTGAATAGGTACTTACTGAACAAGTGTGCTCCATCGTAGACCACATCGCTGGTAAAACCCTTGTTTCATTGTGTTAAAAAAATACTATGTTGCACTAAAAGTACAATGGGTGGAGTCTATACTGAAGTATTCTCTACCAGTCGACCTCAGAAAAAAATAATATATTTCACGCCTTTTAATCCCAATGCGGGGTAGGCAGAGGCACTTGCTTAATAAGCAAGTGCCCGCGGTTCACCGAGCGTATTTAACCCAACGTGACAGGGGGTGAGCCCATCGTCGTTATAGAGTTCACACACCTTGTGGTGTGCGGGTTTCATCACGATGTTGTCCTTCACCGT
>SJJU01020261.1:0-18349 GCA_012932125.1 Conopomorpha cramerella
CTACTTTCAAACAAATGTTCAAAGTATTCCTTCCATCTTCTTACAACCATACTTTCTACATTCAATTTTTTTCCATCCTTATCTCTAATTGCTTTCATGCTATGATTCTCTGACTTACTTCTGGCTGACCGGACTAGTTTCCAAAATGGCCGAATATTATTTTGGAAGTTGTCAGAGAACCTCTTTTCATTCCGCTCTTTTAACTCAATCTTCTTACGTACTATCAGTTCTTTCACTCTCTTCTTTAAGTACTTATATTGCGACATTTTTCTTTCACTTTCATCCACATTAGTAGATAGTGATATAATAGACAAACAATATAATAGACAAATCTCTACACTACAATCTAGGTAAATTAGGTAAATTTACACAAAACATTTATAACTTATCGATATTGACCATCGTACTTACATTAGACACACTAATAGTAATGAGGCAACCTCGATACAACAAGGTACATACCGACTATTTTTATGTAGATACATATTAGTCTGGTCTCAAATAAAAGTATAGCGTTGTTCCAATAATACCAATAATTCCTTTCGACGTTTTTTCCAGAAGAAATCCATCTTGTGTTATTCGATCAACACGAAACATGTTGTTTTTGTGTATTTAACTAATTGGGTTGTAGGTACATTTTAGGTTTTGCCCCCGTACTATTACAACTTATAGTAAATTGTTCTCGCTGTGTGACAGAGATAACGCTAGACGAGTGATATAGCACGCTCACTGTTGCACAGCGTAAATGAAATTACTTAAAGGCCTCGTGGTACAAGTCCTGATGTAAAATCTCATTCTAAACACCTAGAGTTAGACCAGAAGTAAACTAAAAGTACCTTCTGTATTAATCCAAAACAAGTTGTATATCTCTCTGAAAGAAGATATAGTGACCAAGATTGAAAAGGGAATGCTTCGGTTGTTTGTTCCTATGGAGAGAATGGATGAAAGTCTATTAACGAAAGAAATTCACATATGTTATACAAGGGGCCGGCTGAATAGAGGTCGCTCCAGAAGGTCATACATAGACCAGATTGGTGATACCCTGGCGGAAGGTGGTGTGAAAAGTACTCGAAACCGGAGATCATGTTAGAAAAGATGTACGAATGTAGATAAGTGAAAAGAGTATGTCAGGATAGTGACAATTGGAGAGCTGTAATCTCTGCCTACCCCTCTGGGAGACAAGCCTGAAGTTTAGGTATGTAAGTTTTATCTCTATTCGTACGTCTTTGCCGACTGAATCCAAAATTCACTCACGCAAAATTGACGTTCAAATCAACGAGCAGAGCAGTTCCCAGCTACTAAAATCGCATAACGTCACAGCCAGTAACAATCAGACTGTCGTGATCATAAATCAATTGGTTCGCATCGTTGGTCTGCGTTCGCCGGAGACATTCTGTGTGCCGTTGACAGAGTCTGTATGATGAAGGTTGATTGAAGCCAGCTTCTCGGTATTCCTAGTATAACATTAATTAATGAAAAAACACGTAGGTAGCTGTAGAATATAAAAACCGTTGTTTGAACCGGGTATTACGGCGCGAAAATTAACTAAAGATAAGCTATATTTCAGCTTACATTTGTTGTTTGCTCGACGTTTCGACACAGTTCGCACCGTGTTTCTAATTTAATTAAACAATTTAATATTTTTAATTTAAGTCTCTTTAATGTTATTTTATTCCGTTTATTCTTATTATTAATGTTATTTTATTATTAATCTTTTTTTACGCTTGTCATTAGAGTCAGACAAAGCATAAAACGTAACTGAGTATTGTTTGGTTCGTTTTCCAGAATACGGGAGGGCAGTCTCTTCCCGGTCCTTCTGGCCTGTAATAATTCGTAAAAAAATAAATTAATTCGAACCAAGGACGTTTATTTTTGTTTTAAAATCGTACATGACTTTGATCAAGCTTTGTGTTATGCTTCTATATAATTATCTGTATGTGTTGGAACTTATAACAATGAAATAAACTAATTTTGATTTAATTTGGATCTAGTAATTTATTGACAATCTGTAGTTTAAAGATTATTTAAAGATCTATTAATACATTCGTATTTTTAACGGCTTTATGCATTATTAGTGGACTCCCCGCGATTTCATTGGCGCAGATTAAAAAATACTACCATCAAGTTTTAAAACTATAACTCCAAAATTAACATACCAAGCAGTAATGTCTTGATTTTACCACCGTACGGCATATACATGAAAAGATATTATGTATATTTTTTTTAAATTAGAACGAGCGGCAAAAGGAAAAAAATATAAACCGCCTTAAAAAAATAAAAAATAATTAAAATTAAAAAACACACCGTTACAACGGTGGGGTTATGTGGGACTCGCACCCACTAAAACCCCATGGTGGTCACCAGTGGTCCACAAGGGCATTATTTCCCGAGCCACGGGAATCACCTTAGCCATTACATGCAAGTGTCCGGATCACCCTGCAATTCCAATTACATTACTCACTTTCACCACATGTAGTACGCTCGTTTTCTTCACTTCCTCCCAAGCACCCTAACCGTCTATAAGATTTTAAATCACGCCAGTAAAACGCAAACATAATTTGACGCGAATTCGACTATTATTCCACCGAAATTACAAGATTACAAAACCTCATTTACTTACTGACTGGTTGTTCTGTTTGCTTCGATGATTGCCTCCGCGGGTACCCAGATGTGAGTACCCACTCGCTACTCTCAGCTTTAAGCCTTCATTTTGTTGACTAAAACCTTTTGGGTGTTCTCGTTCAAAATTAATGTGTTTTGAAGTGAAGGTACTTAGTGTATTATTCGTGTATGTTTTTTAGGTATCCGATATTTTGCATTAGTACCTACATTATGACGGTAACCGTTGGGCGTTGGACTAAACACTTCCCCAAGTGGAGACCGCGGCAAACGGAGTGTAGGACGCTCTAAGGCAAGATGGACTGATTCGCAAGAGGACTGGATGAGAGAAGCCGAAAATAAATCACAGTGACGTGCAATTGGTTAGACGAATATGAGCTGCCGATGATGATAACAACGCGTATTCTGAAAACTCAGACCCAAATATTTATATATATATCGTCTAATCCTATTTGTTTACACAAAAAAAAAGTACAAACTACGGTGAAGCGACACTTAAATATTTAGGGAGTTTCTTGTCATTTATTCTTTCACTGATAAAGTCCCTTACCGAACTGATGTAGCTTTTGACGGTTTCAAAGTGTTGTTTTAATGTTTTCAAATAAGTAACAATGTAAGTACTCATTTAGGGACACGTAGAGCGTTGCGCATCGCGTTGGGCGCTCATACATTTTGAATTCATGGACCGTCAAAACAAATTACTAATGTATGGGCGCCCGACGCAACGCGCAACGCGCCGCGTGTCCTCAAATGAGGCCTAACCTTAATGAAAACAAACTACTATGAAATGATTAATACTTCAGAATAAGGACTTCAGAGGTTAGGTTAGATTACTAGGCACTTGTTATGCCTGAATTGTTCTAAATCCAGAAGTACAGAATGGTATAGAATAGAAGTATTATAGCCGTGCGCCTCCAGTTCGGTCATTCTTTTTACATTTAAATTTCACGTTTCTCATACGAACCATTACTGGTGTTTTTATGCAATCCCAGTTATTCAGTCAGTGGTTATAGTGAGTTTACAGGAATAGGGATCGACCCTCTACAGTGAGAGATTCTTAATAATACCTATGAACTAATAATGTCATGGTATTAAAGACTATATATTTTTTTTATATTACCCTTCTTGTAAATACAACGAACTCTAAATCAATTGTCAATTTACTCTATTACATGACGGAAAACGTTCATCAAAGGATTACCCATGGACTCACTTTGCCTACGTTCTCCCTTCCGCGAGGTATCAAGCAACACCAGTGCTGTTTGTTGCGAGACGCCCCCACTGTATCAGTTGCACGGCGCCGGCGTCTTCAAAGCTCAAAGGCTGACATCACTTGCGCTTGGCGTTTCCAGTCACGCTTGCTGTAGTACCGTCAGCAGAATAATTTGAAATGTAATATAAAGGAGAAATGTCGATATTGAAATACCTTCTTTTATAGTACCTAGGCAGGCAATAATATTGGATAGATACAATGGAGGTACAATAAACAATAGTGAGATATTGTGTTGTAGGCAATGTAACACTGGCGTGCGTTCAGAAGTGCCATTATACCTATACCGAGTTGTTTGGAGCACATATTGCTCTTTTATTGCAAATTAGTACACCCGATAGAGGCTATTCGACTTTAGGCCGTATACAGAAATGAAGCATTAATCTTATCATCCTTTACAAGCGCAAGGAGGAAAATATATGTAAACGCGCCGATAAGCTTCAACAAGTGCTTCTGAGCGTTGGGCGCTACCAGTTAAAATTATAGGTAAACTGCGGCAAGACGTACAATTACGCCACGCATACATATGTACTTATTTTATTCAAAGAAAAGAATCTGGAAGGAATGGTTGAACCAACTAGCATAAGAATTTTCGACATTTTGCTTGCTCTGCTTCAAGCTGTTTGCTTCGCGTGACTGTTGCCAGAAAGGACAAGCACTGACAAGCGTTTAGCTTCAAATTGTCTTTTTTTTTCTATAATATTTTTTCGCGAAATATTAGTGAAAAATTAAAAATAAAGGACCGTATTTTTTTTCATTTTCATTTTATTAGTAATTTTCTTCGTTGACTATTATTTTTGAAATCGCCTTGGCGGTTGCTAAATGTGACGTCGGTCGTTGCTTTGTGTAATTCAATGAATAAAAACTTTACTGTTACTGCTTGTCATGACAAATGTTTTTTGTTATCGTTTTAAGTTAATGTCAATCCATTACAATGAATGGTTTAAAGAAAATAAACCCTAAACATGGATTTATAAATTTAGACACATAACAGTGACATCATCACACATATTTCATATTTTCTCCGAATTTATACATGGAAAAGATCTGAAATTGTTGGTGCATCCTCATCCTGAAAGGGAAATCCAGAAACGCTTTCTTCCTTTTACTAGCTTATGAATAATTAATTGTTGTCAATTGTAGTTCTACATACCAGACTTTTCTTCATCCCCTTGCTTTTACCTAAAAGACAAAGACACAAGACCAAGTTTAAGTTACACAATGTATACGTTACTGTAAGGTAAGAGAGACTCGATTTTCTGTTTCTGACCATTTACGTAATTACATACATACATACACTTCACGCCTGTCTCCCAGAGGGGTAGGCAGAGACTACA
Source organism: Conopomorpha cramerella (assembly GCA_012932125.1). Taxonomy (NCBI): domain Eukaryota; kingdom Metazoa; phylum Arthropoda; class Insecta; order Lepidoptera; family Gracillariidae; genus Conopomorpha; species Conopomorpha cramerella. The sequence goes on from SJJU01020261.1 coordinate 5,227, forward strand.
GATCTCCATTTGTCACAATCCTGACATACCCCTTTCGCTTCATCTACATTCAAACATCTTTTCATACATGACCTCCGGTTTCGAGTACTTTTCACGCCACCTTCGGTCAGGACAGCACCAATCTGGTCTTTATATGTCCTTCTGGGGCGACCTCTACTCACCCGGCCCATTACATCACCCATATAAATCTCTTTCGTCAATCGACTTCATCCATTCTCTCCATATGCCCAAACCACCGAAGCATGCCCTTTTCAATCTTGGTCACTACGTCTTCCTTCAAACCGTAACGTAATTTTTAACGTAAATCTTTAAAGAAATACAGTAGAAGTAGGTAGCTGACGGTACCAGGGTAGCAGTCAAGACGCGTAGTCTGCTCTACATGCTGCATGTCCTCGCTTCTTGCGGGTATCTGCGATTAGATCGCGCAGGCGTTCACAACTACCCCCCCGCAGAGTGCTGGAGTGCCGTGTTTATTGCGCTCTTGTGTACAATATACTATTTGTGTTATGTCCTAGGTACAATTTCTTGGAATTTTGGTCAACACGAAACGTCATTTTTACCCTGATTTCATATATTCACAGTTTCATACAAAAATGTATATCCAAATAAAAAAACTGTTAAATTATTTCTTAGCAGAACTCTACACTTCGGCAGATATAGAAAGCGTAAGTTAATTAAAAAAAGAAACAGAAAAAAGCTATCTAAAAAATATAAGTTATTGTTAGGATACTGAAAAAGGTTTCGGTATGCCGAATGAACACAAAATAATAACACCTTTTTATTAAATTTAAATCCTTTTTCATACTATTTATTTCAAACTCTTTGCTTATTTCTTCGCTGTTTTCGTTATTGTATCTCATCAGACATCGATAATCGTGTATGATTTTTAAATGTATTCGCTAATAAATCGTAAATCGTCATTGACGTCTTCTGTCTACCCCTAAGTGCCTTGACAGACGACATCGAAAAGTATGCAATGTACCTATTCGAAAACAAATATTCGTCATAGAGGCATCTAGAGACGATCCATCTTCATCTAGCTTTGTTAACTTGAAGATACTCTCTCAATACGATACCTGCGATTGTCATCAATCTTTACGTACACGCTCGTTATTTTGCAAATGTCAAAATGGATAGGACCACTTTCCGGAACGCCGTTGGTGGAGGACGCAAAGTTCGCCCGAGAGCCAACATAAAGTTTGACACGTCAGATTCCTCTGAGCGTAGAGGAACCCAACGAAACATTCCCGTTTTGTGAACGTTTGGTTGCTAATGGACAGGGGGACAAACGATGGGTACCTATACAGTGCGACAAGGAAGTTTGGCATACAATAAACAAAGTATCTTAATGAAAGCAGTGAAGGGCGAAAAACAGGAGTGTCCTGACAAAAAAATCTATTACACGTATTAGTACTAAAAGATTGGCTGATTGGATCGAAGGATTGTATTCAATGTTTTTTTTTTCACCGTGAAATTAAAAAAAAAATTGACCATTCAACACATTACGTTAACACTGGACTGTCTTATTAAAACGCCTTACATTTGTTTGTTAGTTTCTGGCTAAAATGCATAAATCAATCTTTCAACAAAAAAAACGACTCAAACGCGTAGGTAAAAAAATACGCATTTTTAAAAATTCTAACAAAAAAAAACAATTATTACGTAACAAACATATAATATATGACTTTTATAATATATTACGAAAGTCACATTATGACTTTACAGAAAATAGAACCAATTTCAACCAATAGGTATAGTCAAACGTTTACCACCAATTTCAACCAATAGGTATAGTCAAACGGTGTAGTCAAAGTCCTACGTTTTTAAAGCCCCCCTTGATTTATTATCTGGTCTGCCATCATCAAACCATGATTTCCTTATCATGGGATCACCTCTGATAGATCTCGTTTCCAACAAAAACAAAACCGGTCGGATTGAGAAACCTCCTACTTTTCTTTAAGTCTGTTAAAAATAACATACAGCCGAATTTAGAAGTACTTCCTTTTTGAACTCAGTTTGTCCCAACGTCAAGTTGAAAAAGTCTGTCGCAAATTCCACTCGTGGTTTCGTACGTTACTAGTCATTGATTACATGTTTTTTTTTTGTCAACAGTGGCTGTGAACGAGCTGAAGCGGCCCCACTCGGATGCGTCGCTGTCAAAGGATAGCGCCACCACGCTCGCTGTGCCTGCCACGATGGTTATTTTATTCGCTTTCTTGTGTGTTTTCACCGTTTGATAGGGGGTCTTTTACGTGCCTAGTTACTAGGGTACTCCTTGTGAATGTGATTCTAGCAAAGTTACAGTGCAGCAAGGATATTTTTTACGACTGTGGCTTAAAATCTTGACCAGCTAAGAGATTCTTGTAGCACTGTACGTATTTCCCCCATACCAATAATAATCCAACATTTTATTGGAAACTAGCAAACACGGCGAACTCCGTTTCGCCGCCCGATGGCTTCGTTTCGTTTTCCCGCTTTTCTGTTGAAATTTTTCTTAAATTTTCTTTGCTATAAACCTTACGGAGCCTTAGACTTTCCAACGAATGCAAAACCGTGGAAATCGGTTCGTGCGTTCTGGAGTTATAGCGTCAGGGAGGAGAACCCGACTTATTTTTATATAGTAGATATACTTGACAGTGATCTTTAATTAGCAGTCACTTTCTAATTTGCTTTCAATAAAATTCGTTCGCATTTAAATTATCCTTGTTTCTGCCTACCCCGCTTCCGGGTAATAGGCGTGAGGTGTGTAATTATTTATTATTTGGATAATCAAGATATTATAATCTATTTCATCAGATTATTAAATTGGCGATGAAAATAAAAATGATACAAGGCAAACGTAAACACCATGTCTGACTGCCGAATTGACCACAAAAAAATATGTTCATGGTCAACTGGACCTATTCTATCGACGTCTATGTTGACCCCTTCCCAGATAAATATTACGAAGTGAGTGGTATCTATAGGCAATCCCTTAAGGCTTTAGTCCGCGATATTTATCTCATATCAATATTGTTCACCAGATATATCGGCGCGAATGTATAGACAAGCTCGAGCTTACCTTTGCTATTTTACTCGACGTTTCGACACAGTTGCATGCATCATGGTTATGAGCGGACTACTTGGCCGATATACCCGGTGAACAACATTGAGTTTTAATGTCCGTGCGCGTATAATACAAAAAAATATCTTATCTGATGTAATTCTAATTCAGGGACTCAGACCCCGCATACCCCCATTCCCTATGTAGGTGCATACATAAACTCACATGCATAATCTCCAATGTGGTGGACAGAATTTTTTAACTCCATTCACCCTTTATTTTGGATTTCACTGCTTATTACAAACAAGAGAAAGAAAACACTGTTCTCAAGGAGCGAACAGCGAAAAACTAAAACACATCAATATAAAAAAACGTTCTAAAATCAAACGTCAAATACCAATATAAATAACATAGCAAAGAGGCTGAGCCAAGCTTTAGGTCCTTTTTTATAAAGCGGATTTCGCTTAGGTCGCTTTCACGCATACAGGAATAAATATTCTACCTAATATTCTGGTATAATAATTTTCGTATTCCGGTTTTAAGTCCCACAAGGCCGGACTAGCAATATCCATAACGAGTAAAAAAACCCTATCAAAAACTGTCATTCCATTAGAATAACAATTCCAATTTCGTGAATCAATAACCTAACCAATTTTAACGTCAATGCGTCGAGCGAAACGCTACAGCGGTATTATGTTACGAATGCCGATACCTTTGTCATGTTACATTGTGCTAATAACAACAGATCATCAAGGGTATTATTATATTACAGATAAATATACTTATACAGGGCACGAGGCGGGAAACAGGAGCATTAATTTTGGTAATTAATATGACATGTCGCAGTAAAATATTAAAACTGTAGTAGTTTTAGAGCAGGGATTCTTTTTATGAAAGCGGGTTTTCCCGAACAAAATGTATCACACGAGCTAAAGTCATTTTTTTGCCAGTAAAATTAATATTTGAATTTATTTGCTGACGTCGCGGTTACTTACAAAATGGAACAACGCACTCCGAAGTATCACATCAGGAAAGGGTTGAAAATTATTAAACATAGAATTTTTTGCTCGTGTTGCAGACCCCAACCTGTATATAGATTCGCAAATCAATCATACGAGAACGTATGTTGTCTCTCTCTAAGCTAACCATCTAGGGCGTGCCAAAAAGAGATGGCTGTCAATAGAGGATCAGTGGATTTGACACGAACTGACAGCTTATTCGGTTGATAACTGAGGCGTATAGAGTGTAATCTTACTTCACTTTTCCGTACATATAAGTTTCACGCGATATTGCTTCTTATGAGAGATTTATTTTCCCGGCTCGCTTTTTTATTTACATTACTGAACAATAATAGAAAATAATTTTCTGTCTCAATGTTTTACATTTTTCCGTGGAAATTATCAGGATAGAACGTGAATATGACCTGGAAGACTTTTGACTTCTCGAATTATGCCTGCTATATCGGTTCACCCCAACCATGCGTCATACATTCACTAAACACCGCAGCTGACAGTTATACTGTTGTATCAATACATATCCTAGTTCAAGCATAACACTACTCATCGTCGCCCAATGAGAGTGTGAATAAGAGCCGACTGCATCGGTTCGCTCACGCCAATTCTCCATTTCACCTCGTTACCAAATTGTTTTGTTGTAAAATGTAGGACATTAGCATCCTTAATAATAAACTCGATGTAACTTAAATCTAAGTTGTTACAGTTCATTTGAAACTGGTCATTCCGTATTTGACATATAACTGACAAGTTAAGTTGAGCTTGGTGTAACAGAGAAATAGTTATAACGCGTTTATTTGTAGGACGTCTAGGAGTCTGGTTGTTGTACGGTCGGCCAAGAAAATGGTCTATCAGTTTTGATGACATTTCCTGTGTCACTAAAACATCAATAAGGTAGAGTTGGTATATTGTGACAAGTGAACAATGAACCTTAATGTCTAATGGCATTCATATGAGTTTCAACGTTAGGGTGGTAGAGCAGATTCTCGTACCGCAACGACGACAACTAAAGTTTAATAAACGCGATTTTGTCAAATACACAATACATTTTATTCCGGTTTCTAATTCATCATTGCCATCTATTACAATCAACAGTTTGGCAACAGTAGACTTCAAAATCTTTCAAAATATCCTTTTTGAACTCGTATCATACAATGGTTGATATAACCTAGAATGTGACATTGACAGTAATGGCAGAGAGCGAGTCACGTGATTGGTAGTTTTTATGGCAGAGAATGGGGAAATTTTCGTTGGCGTTTTTCTGACAGATTTTCGGGCTAAGAACTGTCATTACTGTCAAACTTTGTTTGGAAAGTATGACAGTAATGACAGTTGTACAAAGTCTGTCAGAAAAACGTCAAAGAAAATTCCCCATTGTAAATTGAGAGTTTTTTATAGTAGTAATGCCTACTACAGGACAAATGCAACTTTACATATTACGGAACAAGTTGTACCGCGCGGTGTTACTCGCATTTTTTCGTTCCCGTGGGAATTTGAGGATAATATTAATAATGTTATATAGCCTAAAGACTTCCTCGATAAATGGTCTATTCAACACAAAATATTTTTTCAATTCGAACCAATAGTTCCTGAGATTAGCGCGTTCAAACAAACAAACCCTTCAGCTTTATAATATTAGTATAGAATACTTATGAGTAAAGTCGTCGGGGCGCGCCTAAAAGGAGACATACGTCCAGCAGTGGGCATCAGTGCTACATTGTCATGATGAAAGTTATAAAAATCCCGTATATGCACAGGTCTCGTCTATACGTGATATTTTATCTCATGCGATGTATACATTTTTCGCATCGTTTGTAACGAAAACATTCTAGGGAAACATTATGTTTTCAATATTATTTATAAAGCTTTACAAATAAATTCTGTGAATTTCAGTGGGCCCAGCTTGGGCCGGATGATTTATTTTAACTTCATTTTCTGAAAATCTGCAGCCAGCGAAAACGGATTATCGAAATAAAACGTGGAAAATTCATATTTAGAGGTACAAACGACAGTCGTAGCACAGGCTGACAAGACTTGTCTAACAAGACGTGACGTATGATGTACGCTCATATTTCAAAACTCTATACAGTGTTATTTACGTATCAAAATCAACGTTTACTGATCATCTATTGTTCACTTAAACTGCTGTCTGCCCCTACGTATGATTAGATCTTTAAAACTACGCTTATTTTGATTCGGTTTTCTTGATAGTTACAGTGATTCTTGTGGAAGATTTATATGTTTAAAACATTCATATAATAACACTGTTAACAATTTATAGTGGAACAATAACGTGTTCCGGGTCAGGTAGTTTAATATACTCTAAAACCATAATATCTTATGCGAAAAACCATAAATGGTGAGGTAAATAATACAATATATACTTAATATATTATTTGTTTATGATTGAGTAAAATATGAATTAAAAAATTACGAAAGAAACTGTACCGCAACTTTTTTTTATTGGGTCTCAAGAAACATTAAGATGATTAAATCAAGGAATATATGGCTTTAAGAGCTTGATTATAATGGATAAATTCCTTCGAGACCTAGGCGTAGGATCTACCCGTTCACCTTCACCTTTACTTGTTATATTAGATACTGCTAAGGCTCTAATTAATCCCTGCTATGTAATAGAATTACTCCCTACACCATTCTGTGATAAACAATGTCTAACACCATTAACCAATTTAGTTTATAAATTGTTTTTTTATTTCATATACCTCTAAGTTGATTTCTTCATAAAAAACGTCCGGCGACACACTAAAAATAAAGTCTTAAAAAAAATGGAAAATTTCAAACCAAATTACAACGCCATGGGACGGAATCTAAGCTAAAACAATTGCATATGGGACAGTATACTTTATAATTTATGTATATAAAAATAAATTGATGTTCGTTAGTCTCGCTAAAACTCGAGAACGACTGGACCGATTTGGCTATTTTTGGTCTTGAATCACACGTGGAAGTTCAGGGAAGGTTTAGAAAGTGTATTTTTTCGCATACACGGGGTACAAAAGCGACTTCCTATGGCAAAACAAATGTTTGCCGCGACACCTAGTGTATCATAAAAAGTTCACCTGTCCGAGAAACGCTAGCACATTATCGACAAGTCTCGTGGTTGACACGTGGTTCGTCGCAATGTTCATACGGGGCCTGGAACTCGAGCAAAATTTGCTAGGGTTATTAGATTATTTTCACCACTTCAAGTTAGTTTGATGTGGTCCCAATAGTTCTTAAAAAGAAATCACTTTATTTACATATATTTATAGTTCAAAATACGTTGTTTCGGAATTAAATGAGTTAAAAGTTAATAATCATAATCACTATGACTAACATTGCGATCAACGTCCATTGCTTTGTGATATTTTTTTGAGAAGATCCTTTTTAAACTTGTCACTGGCAGAATTTGAGGCTTTCATGAGAGCCATTTTAAAAAACGTAATTGAATTGAAAATTATTTTTTTAATTGGATACTTGACGAAAACTAAACATTTCTATTCCCAAAGTTCCCGCCCCTGTTGCAGGCCCAGTAATAGTAATTCTCAAGTATAAGGTGTTTGGAACAGAATACAAAAACTTAAAAAACAAAATTAATCATCCGTAAGTCAAATTGTAAAATTTCAAATAACTGTACATTTGCAAGGATAAAACCTTACTTGACCAAGTATAAGGTGTTTGGAACAGAATACAAAATATTAAAAAACAAAATTAATCATCCGTAAGTCAAATTGTAAAACTTCAAATAACTGTACATTTGCAAGGAAAACCTTACTTGACCTGACGGTTATGTTGGTAACCCTTTTCCGGACACTTTACGTAAATAAAAGTTCTATTGTATTTAGATAACCAAGAGTAAGGGTCGATATATAAAGCAAACTCCAAATAATTCTCTCGTAAGTCCGTCTCTATCGTTGTTTGTTATAGAAAAGAACGTAAATAATTTTTCAAAGTTAAAGTAAATCAAGTTTATGTTGCGCGCTTTATAAATATTAAGCTAAGTTACCCGGAAAGGGTTGTAAAGGGTTTCTTTCACAAAATATATGAGTTCATAGGTTCTATGCAAATAGTACATAGATGGACAGAATTTCAAGTTCTTATTTAACTTGCAATGTATGTAAATGTGGGTACTGATCAACGTTACAAGGCGTAATGTAACAATTGCATCGAGCTGGTATAAAATCAGTGTAACACGACGTACTGACTGCACGAATGCTCGCCGTGTAATATGTTACATTACACCTCGTAACGTTGGTCATTCCCCACCTTACTACGTTTATTCGGGTGGAATTTTGCAACTCAATTGTGAAACAAAAATCCTAAACAGATTGAGCTGATTTTTTTTTTCAATATTATAATTGCTTTTGGATTCGATATTGTCATAGTCAAAAACAAGTTTTTTTCTACAAGTTGTCTGAATGGTGACGTTTGCCCTAATTTTTTTACTGTCTTCTGTCCTCAGAACCAAACACAACTATATTTGTAAGTCACGTGGCACCTTCAGTCTTTTTATTTCTAAGCAATTTGTATGGAAGTTTTACGTACTTTTGAATCCAAACTGTAACTTCGGTAGTAAAACTGGCAGTTTGAATCCAGAAGTACGGTCGGCCAAGAAAATGGTCTATCAGTTTCGATGACACTTCATGTGTCACTAAAACATCAATAAGGTAGAGTTGGTATATTGCGACAAGTGAACAATGAACCTTAATGTCTAATGACATTCATATGAGTGTCAACCTTACGGTGGTAGAGCGGATTCTTGGCCGACTGTACATACAATACCCTGCTACGCTGTAAGGGACAGAAGATAATAATCACTTGATTGAACTCTTGCATGTTTTCCATATCTTTGTCTCGTTTCATTCTAAACGTCGATTTTATATTTCAAGTCTAGTTGTTTTTGGTACGATGACCTTTTGCCTAATTTATGAATATGCGTAGCTTTATTACTGGGGTGAAAACTGCAAATATTTCAAAACGGCGTGACTAATAACCATTTTTGTTTTGTCCCTCTTTCATTTTCAAAGTATCAATGGACAATAAATGTCAACATTAAGTCAATAGTCTTTGTTTAGGTCTGTAATAGTACTAGACTAATCTATTTGACTCTTACCTATGTCCCTGCCTCTTAGTCCCATGATTACGTACTAATTGGCTATGAAATAAGTGTATTCTTTCCCGTATCGTAGCCAGCTACCAAATCCAGCTACGAAATGACGCAAAAGAATCCCTGCTTATGCATTGATAACTCTCTCATGTATATTTATATGGGAATTGTTACCTTGAAATGTACTCATTGTTTGATGATTACATTTGCTGTAAGCTAAACTGAAGTTGAATGAATTACATAATTCAGTAACTAGCGAAAAAGATGTCTTGTAAAAGATAAGACATCTTTTTAAAGAAAACGCGCTAAAATACTTATTATTTATTTTGTTAAAAAAAATTGTATTAATCTTAAATATACTGATGCATTGTCCCAAATAATTCTATAAATCTGTAGATATGTATACTCACTTATGACTCTAAACCGAACTTCGCCAAAAGCTTTCAATGTTGTCAATTCAATATGTAAAGAATATGAAATATAACTATAATAAATGTAGGGATAATTGTAATTTGTAATAATGTCTTATCTGTAGACCCCGTGGTGGATGATTTGTGCCGCGGGTAGGCCCTTAGGGTTGGGTAAATGTAATATTTTATCGATATCGATAGGTACCTCTTGTCTACTTTTAATTCTGTAAAACTATGGTAATGAATGTTTCTAAGTAATGACACAAAATTCAAGACAAAACTGATAAACACTAAAGTGTTTGGAAAATGTTAGAAACTTCTTGGGAGTTAAGTCTTGAGGGACTTTACTAACATATTACGAAAAGTATCAATATCCTAACTATCAGCTTTCGTAGTTTTCTACGTATCGATATCAATAATAATATTACCCAACTCTAAGACACCCCAATGTGAACCGATTAACGTGGTCTATTAAATGTTTATTGTAATAAATTTATTAGAAAGAAATTTTCTAAATAAAAATCATTACTCACGTCGTCATAGAGTAACAAGAATATATTTTAAGAAAATTCAATATAGAGGTCGTTTAGATGAGTATTTTCGATATATATCTATAGTGAAAATGCAGATAATTATATTCGTAGTATAAATTTGCCATTGTGTATACGCCTGTCCTTGTCATAGCTGTGAGTTAGAGAGGGACAGTGCTAATGCAAAATGTGGCGTCAAATGTCTTCCTGCAGCTCTTTACACTGACTTTAGTAGGGTTTTTTTTTTAATAGATGTTAATAATAAATATGAATAAATCGTGCGTATTTTCTATAAGTGTTAAAAATACATTAATTATGAAATAATATACGTGTTCAATCGAAGCTAATAAATTACTGTTTTTAAAGTTGTTTTCATTAAAATTGTTTATGCGAAATTATCTTATAATATATACGTTAATTAATTATTTACAGTAATTTTAGTATCCATTATATTAAACATTTTAACCGGGTATTACCGCTGGAATATTAGCCAAAGATAAGCATTCAGCATGCCTTCGTTGTTTTCCCGACGTTACCACTGACTGTAGTACGGCGGCAGCGTTGTTCCGTGGTTGGCTGCGAATCCGGAATTACCCTCAAAAAGACACTGCTTCGACACGCCACATTAACCACATCAACTGTACAGATTGATCTTTCCCCCCCCGCTTTTTCACCCGGTTTAAATCTTTAATATGTTAGTGCGCATTTCGTTGAAAAATCATGTATTGTTTCAATGTATCTATTGTAATCTTGTTATTATATAAGCCACTAAACTTGTCTCCTATTATTGTGAAACCTAGTTAAAATTATTTTTAATTATTACTGTACCACATTATAATTAGATTTTTCATTATTTTTTTCTACCTTGTTCACCTAACTTAATAGGTGTAAAACAATAAAAAAATAATGCTAATATTTAATTTCCTGCTGGATAATGTCGGTGATCGCTTTTATATTAAATTTAAGTACTTAGTATATTATTATTCTAAATGTGTAATGTAAACGAAGAAGCACCTGGATGTAAAATACAATAAACATAAATGTAATTATTCCAACTTATTATAAAAAATATATATTTTGTCCTTGTCTAAATTACGAGTTTCAGAATGAGACGGCAATTATAAGTGATGATTAGTAGATAAAGGAAATACAGAAAATCAAATCACGGTTTTAGTACCTCATAGCTGACTGAAAAAATGTCGTACAACTTGGGCCTCTAGGGAAACATTGTTAAACTTACTTAAGGGGATCATTGAATTCCGACTATTTGACTTAATATTATACCTTTAAAATACTATTTACGCGAACCAAAAGGTTTACGTCTACTTTCTTAATGCGAACCGCCAGGTTGTGGAATGACTTGCCGGTGTTTGTGTTTCCTGCGCAATACAGTCTGGAGGTCTTCTAGTCACGGGTAAATTAGACCTAATGAACAAGCGTGCTCCATCGTAGACCACGTCGCTGCTTAACATCGGGCAGGACGGTGGTCAAACGCTTGTTCAATGCGTTCAAAAAAAAAGTTGGCATATAGCAATTTGACATTGGAAAAAAATAAAGTAGAGGCCATGAGCGACTGTTGGTAATAGACGGCTTTCTGTGATCTCCTGTAAATAATGTATAAAATGTGGCACAAGTTTTACGACTTTTTTTAATAAGTAGTCAGTTTGGGGAACGTCGACATTGAGGTACTTAATCGAATCAGGCCAATACCTGCACATACACACACACACACGCACACACATACACATAAATCTACAGCACTTACACAAGTGATTGTGAAATTAATGTCGACCATTTTGTTTTTAGTTGAATTTCTTCAAAGTACCTACCTAAAGTCTTCTAAATCAGCAATCAGTACCGCGCCATAATGCCCGGTACAAACATTAAATACAATGTCATTTTTATCTAAAAAATATTGACAATGATTCTAACATGATTCTTGAACCCGCCACTCCAACACTCCACTGCGTTAAGGCTCAAATAGGCGGCTCCATTTTCAGATACATTAATAGCATGCCATTTATAGTTTACACAACGCAAGAAGTTTCCAAATTCAATATTATTATATGCTAGAGGCAAGAAAATGGCGTCGTCTAAGCCGGCCAGTGAGTGCGTAACACGAACTGGCAAGATACGAATTAGTAGTGATATCTGCACTCAACGCGGCCGAGACGTAAGTAACCAATTCCTCGTTTCTTGAAATGTAAACAATTTGGCCACGCGATGAACAACTTACCTGAAAGAAATCGCTCTGATGTGATAAGGTCGCATTTTGCCATCTTACCATTATTTGTTATACATGTATAATGTACAGTGTGCAATAAAGAGTATAAAAGTAAGAGTAGAAAATTTATTAATTCATTTTACTTCATCGGCCAATATCAGCGCTGATCAACATTTTTTATAATGTCAAATAATGATCTAATAACAATATCGTAACATGACTTAAATGTTTCCACGTGAATCTTGCATGTTCGTGATACGAAGTGAAATACGAGTAATTGTTAGCTCCAAATAAGTAGGTACTATAGAATACAATGTCGACATAAACAAAGGTTTGTCTCAACTGGGTTTCAGCAGACTTAGCTTCATATCAGTATGACCTTAAAAGCCATGTCATTAAAGGGATTATGTCAACTGCCTTGAAGAGTCAGCCACCATATATTTACAGGATAATAAGAAAACAGTAAAATGAAAAAGCAAATGCAATCAAAATGTTGGTTCAGAAACAAAATAGTAATATTTATTTATTTATTAACATTTGGCACGTACACTTAACTACATAAATACTTAACATAATATACAAAATAAATAAAATTAACAATTAGAAAAAACAAACACAGAAATTAATAACTAATAATGAATTGTACTTATTTTCTGTTTGTCTATTTCTGTATTCATATTTCGCTGGCTGTGTGGTCTTACAATATGTGTCTGGAAAATTCAATAAGATAATAAATCAAAATAAAATCGATGCTTCAAAGGTACATTTTGTTTTTGGTTTCATTTGTATCATCTAC
>SJJU01020262.1:0-10892 GCA_012932125.1 Conopomorpha cramerella
ACTTCACGCCTTTAATCCCAAAGAGGGGTAGGCAGAGGCACTTGCTAAAGCAAATACTCACGGTTCACCAAGCGTATTTAACCCAACGTGACAGGGGGTGAGCCCATCGACGTTATAGGGTTCACACACCTTGTGGTGTGCGGGTTTCATCACGATGTTGTCCCTTCACCGTACGAGCGTTGCGTTGCGTACATAGGCTCTGAAAAAGAGTCCCATTGGTACACCTCCAGTAGCCGGACTCGAACCCGGGACCTCCCGGTTACAAGTCAAGGATCCGACCAACTGGACCACAGACGCTCACTGGACCACAGACGCTCGGCGACAGACGCCGGTGAACTATATGTATCACAAAAAAATTATGGGTTTGAACGAAACCAAAGAAGTATCTGAGGATAAAGACTGAGGGAATATCTGCCAACGAGCCGTAATACGAGCAAACAATTCAAACATAGATTATCATGAGCCCTTCAAGTTATAGTCCAAGTATATGGTCCAAATACTTCAAAATGCGCTGTTTCGGAATAATGTATTAATGTCGCTAACTCATTATTATATATGTTCGTTAAAAAAAAGTTCAGAATATTTTGAAAAAATAATGTAATGTTTTGCATTTTACTGGTTGAATAAATTTTGTAAAAAATGTTCTGTCTTAAAAAAATATATTTTTAGGTATTAAAACTAGTAGTATGTGAAATAACAGACAATGTCTTAATTTTACTTTTTGTCTCCTCTTGCACGTTAATCTATATTCAACCTTTAAGAGATATACTGCGTGTAAAGGGGCCCCGAGCAATGGTCTCAGTATCTATTTTGCAGTGGCGTGCACACCATATAGGCAAAAAGACACTGCCTACCTTACTTGATATTTTGGCTACGCGACCTAATAATAGAGTTGTTGCTAGATCTATTTTTGTTGTACTCACGACATAGACTAACGAAGTACTGTGTTTTTTTGTGAGTAGATAGGTAGAGGTACCTAGGTATATTTCGTAAAGACAAGTTACCTATACATAGGAGTCAATCCTTGGAATTATTGCGTACCTTGTCGTAAAAGTCAGTGCACGCCACTGCTATTTTGGTATATAATGGTCCAGCATTTGTTTGGGTGTCTTTATAAATAGTAGGACACGTTTTTTCAGCATGTAAAATGGTTGTAAACCACAAGCCGTGTGTGGGTGTGAGTGAAAACCCATTATTATTCCGAAGGTCATATATCAAGTAGAATTTAGAACGTCGATGCCGCCACAGGCACTGTGTCGCGGGACCTTATCTAGATGGATGGTGCATATTTACTACGTATGTATATTACGTAGTCATATTTGCCCATAGTTCCGCTCTATGCAGTCAGTTACAAACAAGTTTTACCGACTTTCGTACAAACGGTGATTACCTAAACTAAGCGGCAATTACGGTTCTGATCTGGTTTTTGCTCTCTGCATTTCATATCATGCATATCATATCTGCTATTGCATAACATATTGCCAGGTTCTTCTGGCCAGTAAAAGAAATTAATTCGGCCGGGGATGTTTACTTTTGTTTTTAAAATCATACCTGACTTTCATCAAGCTTTGTGTTATACTACTACTACTGTATATCTGTATGTAGCATATATAACGATGAAGAAATAAATGATTTGATTTGATTTGCTATCTCATTACGAAAAGTTACATATCGTAGGTTGTAAATGAGGTTATAGGTTTGCCTTCGCCGTGAGATCTAGTATTTAGAAGAAAATAACTAATACAAAACCCTTAATTTGGTTGGTGCTTCCGGAAATGGCCCGGGAAGTACAAATTTAAGTTCGGAAGGTTTCGGAAGATTCGAACCGAATGGTCCTAAAGAATCCTTTCCTTCTTCCTATTTTTAAATTGCTAACACGCCGGCAGTCCTATTTTTTTAAAACATAGGTACAGTTTTCCTCCGAATACATTCCTGCATCTTAGTTTTTGGTTCCTCATTTTATGTCACACAAAATAGGACATTAATAACAGAAGTATCGAACCGAAATGTCTCCAATAAACGACATAGAAAATTCCCAATTGTTATTTCTCTACGATAGCTAGTAAATTAAATACTTACCATGGAAGCATCGCAGCCCAAGCAAACAGTATCTTTGTCGTAATATCAACATAGATGTTTATCTTCCATTGCTGCCTGTTGTTACACTGTAACAATAATTGAAACGTCAGCACTCGCAATGGATGATAAACGGCACCAAACAAAGGTAATATAGAACTGACAACTCTTGTATGCAAATCTGTACTGTATATTCTGAAACGCTTTTTAAGAATAGTTCTTTTGTAAAGAACCTATATATTGTTCTGCTCTAATTGTACTTGTGTAAAAGCGACAAACAACATAAACGCTTATGTAGATGTTATAGAATAAGGTCTTAAGAAACGCAAAGTGAAAGTAAGAAAAGATTAATGGCTTTTGGAAGGTACGAGGGAGGCGTGTCAGGATCTCTTATGAGGTGAAGATCGATGTTCTTTGCCTCTAGGAAACGGGTGTAACGTTACAGAGAAGTCGCATCGGTTTCATTTGTGTTTTTTGAACATTCATTTAAATCTCCAACACTTCTGACCTGGGAAGAAAAGAGAACGATTAATGTGTTTCTTGCAGAAGGAAATTCCTTTCTCAGAAGATTCGCGATGTCTGTAAAGGCCAGCGTACTGAATACCCGAATCCGGCGAGGATGTATGAACGTGAAAGAGGCGAATGAGATTTACCGTGACCTTCGCAAATGGCGGTCCATGACCTCTTTGGGGCCGGTGTGACGTATATGTATTTAGTATTTCTTACAATACGCGGTGTAAAAGGTGATATTGTAAGGGATGAAGGAAAGTGGTGTGTAGGTACCTAAGGGTTTACTGGGCAAAAGGTCACTAATACCCTTTTAGACATTTAGTGGCGTAGACCTATTCAAAAAACTAATGTCTATTCCTCTGAGTAGGTATTAGTGTAAAAGGAATTCTCGCGGTGTTAATCACTGTTTATCCCGGGCTCCGAGTGTTTTTGAATGAAGATAAAATATAGGCCTATTCTAGGTTAATATATACCTCCCTGCAGAGTTTCGCCAAAATCCGTTCAGTAGTTTTCGCGTTAAAGTGTATTGAACTTATATTCGCATTTGTAATTTAAATAGAAATTAGCATAGTACCCGAACCCTTAGTTTCGACTCGTGGGCGTTTCTTTTTACTACATAAAAACAGGTTTTAACAGAAACAGAAATACAAAGTATTATCAAAGGCATATTCGGGTGTTGATTGTTAGTGTTGTGTGTGGATTTTATTTTGTTGCAACATTTTGAAAAACACGAAACTAAATGCATTAAATATATTCTCGAAAATGAAATTATTTGCGAATAGAAAAACTCGCTTTGTATCTGACTAGGTACGTGATAGAAAAGAATGGACTGATTTGAAGAGTTTGTGGAAATATCACACTGGATTTTTGTACAATATTTTGTACGTTGACTTGTAGATACCGTCGGCTAAGACACAGTATATCACTTTTGATGACATTTCTTGTATCACTATAAAACATTAATAAGGTAGAGTCTTCATATTGTAACAAGTAAAAAATGAACCTTAATGACTAATGACATTCACATGAGTTGAATATTAGGATGGTAGGCAGCTGAGAGTACATTGTATATTTCCTATTGCCAATGGAATAGTAAACTTTTTAAATAAAATTAACGTAGGTACTATTTTTATAGAAACCGATCACTAACTACTACTATACTATATTTTAGAAGAAAGTGACAATTTAAATTAAGATAAGCCAAAACAACCGAGAGGTAGAAGATAACCAAGATAATGCAATATTCGTTGCAAAACCACACACGTGTGATATTGCCCAAAAACTAGAATACTCTGCGGACACTACATACAAATAACTACTTCCTGAACATTTTACGGCACACTAGGTCTCTATTACCATTACCCATTGCAAAGATTTTTAAATCAGTCCCACTATCACCAGGAGCAGTGAAAGTCGATTTCTAAAACAAATCGGCAATCATTTAGGTAGAACTAGCTTTCCGCCCGCGGCTTCGCCCGCGTCGACTACGGTTATATTGCGGTATAAAGGTTTTTTTTTTGTTTTCCCTCGGGAATATACATTTTTTCAGTGATAAAAAGTACCCTATGATTTAAACGGAACTCCTAACTATACGTTTGCAAAACTTCAAAGCAATTGGTTCAGTAGTTACGGCACAAACAAACAAACTCAGTTTATAATATTAGTAAGATGACTGCTAAGAAATCATAGAAATGTAAAAATATATTTATTTTCGTGGTGATTTTAAAACGCAATGGCAATAGTGGGTAAAATACTGAGGTCTGTGGTCTGTGGTCCAGTTGGTCGGATACTTGACTTGTAACCGGGAGGCCCGGGTTCAAGTCCGGCTACTGGACGTGTACCAATGGGACTCTTTTTCAGAGCCTATGTACGCAACGCAACGCTCGTACGGTGAAGGACAACATCGTGATGAAACCCACACACCAACAAGGTGTGTGAACCCTATAACGGCGATGGGCTCACCCCCTGTCACGTTGGGTTAAATACGCTTGGTGAACCGTGGGCATTTGCTTTAGCAAGTGCCTCTGCCTACCCCGCTTTGGGATTTAAAAGGCGTGAAGTGTATTTATTTATTTTATTTTTTTTTTAAGTAACCGTGTGGTGACGGCGAATAGAGGCCACATGTGTATCAACCAGCGCAACTTTTTTCAACGTCGGGGGGGGGGGGGGTCGTAAGAGGCGACCGAAGGAACGAGCAACATCGCCAACCCCAGGTGGGAAGCTGTGAATTGCAATGATCATGGAAATCATTATGGGCGGCCCGCTTCCAGCAGGACCTTATGCGGCTGATGACGATGATGATGGTAGTGGGTAAATATAGTAACTATTACCATCGATGGTTTTTCTCGGTGGTAATTGTGTGACTCGACTTATAGAATTGTCGTAACGTCTGATTGGCAAACGTAGGTGTATTTTTTACCCTCGTCGGACACCATATTAGTAAGAAAGCTGAGTATTTCTTGAATGAAAACTTGATTGAAAAAATATGCCTCTCAGCAACATGTCATTATTCCGATAAATACTCCTTAATATAATAAACAACATAGCTTTAGTTATCTCAGAACAATACGTAGAAATTATGTAAAATAACAAAATATTCCTGAACAAATAAAATGATATAATTTACAATTTCATGTGAAATAAGTAAGTACTTGTTTATTCACGTTATTTTCTTGTACCGTTATATTTTTATTAGGCACGGGAAATAAACGAGTACCGAAACAATCATAAAAGAAAAACAAGCGTTTCATCTGTAGCCATGATTCTTTTTTAAGTAGGCTTAAGTGTGGTTGTTCAGTGGGCATTGAATTCAAGAGTAGCAAAAACAGACTTAACGGTTCAATGGTTGTAAGGATCACGCATCACCGGCCGTCCAAGACGTGTTTCGGCCCAAAGATTCTGCGACTTATTCTGAGCGTAATAGAAATTCTGATTAGGTAATTCTCTCTCTCTGTCTATCATCCCATATAGCGATGTGTAGTGCGAATGGAAGGACTAGTCACCTCCTATATGACTATCGAAAACGGGAAAAGTGAATTGCCCTACTGAAGGAACTTCCAGTCCCTACTTATTTGATTTTTGGCTACTAATTAAGGATGGTATCGAAGAAATGTATATGCGATGGCGTCTTGAGTTCGTGCTCTCTCATTCTGGCTTTTACTGTGTGATGCAAATGCTTAATTTAAACGATGTCGGTAGGAACGTGGTGAAATGAACCTTTTGTCTTAATTCCAATGATGTTTCTAAGTACTATTTTTATATCGAAACACTTTTTGAGTTACATACAACTGAATAATTGTAAAATATTAGCATCGTTACATAATACATGTTTTGTTATTAAATGAATAAAATGGTTTTTTTTTAATTCTTTAAATATGCGTAAGGAATTTAAGTATTATCTTTTTATAGTATAAGCTTTCTCCGTCTGCCTGCAATTAAACGAACTCTCGCTTTTATTCTAAAATTTTTATGGCGTGCGTTCATGCCCTGTCGGCTTCCCGAGTAAAATAAATAAATGACGGTGCCTAAATACACCTCGGGACCAAGAAAAATCCTGAAACAGAAGCGAGAATGCTCGCCAAAGCTCCAGAATGTCCACAACAGTAGAGAAACGAGATGAAATTTGCCGCCTGACTACTTATGATCTACGAATACTGCGCTATGAACGAAGTAGAATTTCTTGGAACTTGTCAAATACTGTTGAGCAAACACATTACTAGTACGGTTTGGGGAAGTAGGTACTAACATTTCTAATTAACAACTTATTGTACTCCTTCGTAGGTTCGTGATGTGCGTGTATGAAGTGAAATTGTTTAGCGAATAAGAGTTAGAATCCTTGAAATTCCGTATATATACGTACAATATTCAGAATTTCGGCCTAGCAGCTTCGTCAAACATTTTTGATGAAATTTTTACTTCCCTTTAAGGATTATAGACGTGCGTTCGTATGTACGTTCCACATATATGGTTCCAGATCATAGGATAGCTGTATCGATAAATGATAAAGATTATTTTGCAGCCTATGCATGAAACGAATTTACAATGTGATTGAGTAGGAAAAAATTGTTAATTGTTACAGTTTTTTTACGTAATAGGTAAATATAAATATTTTTATAAACTATAACAATAAACGTAACAATCGATTGTAGAAATCTATAGCGGAGTTTAGATTAGCAATAAAATTTGCAGAAGTCGACTTCTGCAAGTCAAAATCGCTGTGTAAACGTGTAGCAAGTTCATTTCTGCAAGTTTTCTCTGTGCATCGAACTTGCGGCAATTTTTATGTGTAAACTTTAAATATAGTCGACTTCTGCAAATTTTGCAGTAAAATAGCCGGCCTGTTTAGATATGCAATAAAACTCGCGATAGAAAACTTCTGAAAGTCATTTACAATAGTGTAAACAGGGTTCAGCAAACTATATAAGCAAGTTTTGCAACTTCCAGAACTTGACACAAGTCAACTGTGTAAACGGCCATTTTGATATTCCAGCAAGAACTTGAACTATATTTGGTAAACAAAATAAGTTTTTTGTGTTCTGCAAGATGTCAGCAAAAAAAATCCCCCGATTTTAAATGTGGGTGTCTTTTCCTTTCATTTGATACTCCACTTGAACATATTTGTATAGAGTCGACTTTTTTCCCCACTTTCAACCCTCATAACTTTTGAACAAATTATCCAATTTTCATTTAATATACGTGGTGTACTCTTTAATATCCCACTTGGAAAGTTTAATTTTTAATCCCCACTTTAACCCCCCATAACTTTTAAACGGTTCAATCGATTTTCATCAAACATATCTAAGAACACTCGCCCGTAAAACACCTCTAATACAAAATAAACTAAACTGAAATCGGTTCATTCGTTCGGGAGCTATGATGGCACAGAAATACAGATACGTCAAACTTATAACGCCCCTCTTTTTGCGTCAGGGGTTAAAAACTATAAATTATTACAAAAATAATAATTAAAATGATTTCATATCATGTACTCAATACATTCCCTTTACGAATAAGAGAAGAGGGGGTAAAAAAATATGGACCAAAAAATCGACCGGCAAGATTCACATTATTCTTCTTAGACCTTTTCTTCACTTAAATCCGTTGGCGAAATTCGGTACTCACATTATGCATACGCAACTACCTCTAGCGCCTGGACTATACTTACTTTTTGGTATTAACAAAAATAAAATTGTTGCATTGTTCACTGACATACATCTAAACAGTCTTGCAAAAACTTCTAGAATTCTACTATCACAAGTATTGCTTTATATAAAACTTGCAATTAGTGTAAACTCACTTGGAATATTTAGCGCAATTTCGCAGCAAGTTCTTGCTTACTGTAAACTGTCTGGAAAGAACTTGCGCGATAATACTTTCAGAGCACTTGCAAAGCCAACTTCTACAAGAAACCTTGCACTTAGTCTAAACGTAATAGAAAGAACTTGGTCAATAACTTGCGGCAAGAACTTGTTAGTCTAAACCCCGCTTATCGATAGTAGATAGGTACAACAATCTTTATAAAACAAGCGTTTGTGTCGCCAACTTTTTGACATTTTGATAAACACGCGAATGCGTGCTTCCAAATGAAGAGACGATGACGCACTGAGGTGGAAGTCTTGTTGTAAACCAATGTAGACGAAAACTACTGCGGACTCCACAATCCTCCCACCATCAAAGTGGAAGCTACCTTACAACAGATCATGTTTTAATGAAACGCGCACAGACATGATAACTCAATATTGTTCACCGGGTGTATAGGCACGAATATAACCAAACACAAGCTCGAGCTTACCTTTGTTATTTTACTCGACGTTTCGACGCAGTTGCATGCGTCGTGGTCACGAGTGTGAGTGATTTTACAACAGTCTGACGCACTGAGGGTGGAGTTGTTAATTGTGACAAGTAAAAAATTACCTTATTGTCTCATTTTAAAAGTTTAAAACGGGTGTTACGGCGCGAAAATTAACAACGGCACATGTAACTGTGTCGAAATGTCGCTTGTCTTTGTTTAATGGTGAATTTTCTTTGACGTTTTTCTGACAGATTTTCGGGCGGAGAACTGTCATTACTGTCAAACTTTGTTTGGAAAGTATCTCAGTAATGACAGCTCTCCACCCGAAAATATGTCGGAATAACGTAAAAAAAAATCCCCATTGTCGCGCCGCAATACCCGTTTTAAACTTTAAATGTGTCAATGCGCGTTCCTTTAAAAATTGATTTATTGTCTCATGATATCTAGATGATACTCAGTCAAAACGTGGTCCACCAGTTTCTTGGCCGATTTAACGTAAATCTTCACCAACTGCAATAAGGACTAAGCTCCGTTTGTTTTGTAAGTTTCAAAGTATCGAAGAGTTTCATTTTCACCAACTTCTTAATTCGGAACGAAATATGTTCCCCAATAAAAGCTCCACCTAAATTCCACAAGAAGATTGAAACAATTAATGCTATCGTGCACGGGCAGAAGCGCTATATTACCCTGCAGCTCTATTAACAAGACACACTTAGGCAAATAAGGAGTGCAGCCGAGAAAATCGCGATCCCGACTATGGCTGCAGAAAGTATCGAAAACTACAAATTCGAAACTAACGAAAAGCTCCCAGTATTTAGCAGACCTAATTTGTCCTTAAGACTTCATTCACAAGGCATTGAATTGAAATTTGAAAGTTCAAAAAAAAATTGTATGAAAAGATGTAAGTATGTATGTGTGAATGTAGATGAAGCGAAAACGGTATGTCAGGACCGTGACAAATGGGGATCTGTAGTATCTGCCTACCCCCCTGGGAGACAGGGGCGAAGTGTGTGTATGTATGTACTTTGAACGTAAAAACGCTAAAATCATAAAATTTGAGGTAAAGATATATACAGATATTTATATAGATACACAGTACGTTGTTACAATAGAAGTATATATAGATAGGTAGGTAACAACTTCTCATCCCTTGTAATACGTTGTTCTCTAAAATAAAGAAAGTTTTGTCAAACTTGAAACTTTTGTAAGGGTTTTATTTTCTCCACCATTGTGAGCGATTTTCTGTAGGAAGGTTCAGTGTCTTATTTTTGGAAACTACTTACGTAAACAAATACGAGAATACTCAAAACCAAGCGTCACAGTATTCCTGATCGCCACCCCTAAAGGCGTTAGGCGTAAGAAAACCGCGTCGCACTGTCACGCTCCATAAACAGGGCGGAATAAACTTAATCTTATCGTGCAACTTTAAGGTTCCTTTTCCTGTGGCAGTGTGTGAGCGTTAAGGTCATAAAGCGCGGTGCGAGGACGGGTGCGCTGGCGGCGTGCCCGCTGCAATCGCGGATGCGTTTGTAATCAACTTACCGCTATCCACCGTCAAGTGAATATGCACTCGAAAATGCAACACCAAAGAGAAACGCAAATGGAAAATGCCTGCACCTTAAATTGTTGAACAAAAATAGGGGGATAAATTGGTTTAGATTGCCTTTTAGATTATCAGCTGAATTTAATAAATAAAAACAACGGCATGAGCTTTGATGTATTTTGTAGGCATTTATGTAGCAGAAGCAAGTTGTTAACTGATATGTTTGTTAATTCTTAATTATAATTCTGAACGAGGTATCTCGATTTGTAAGTATGTACGTACCTATTTAAGATTTTTGTTTATTTATTTTACTTCTATATATTATTTTTTAAAACTGAACGTGGTGACTTGTTATTGGCTTTCTTATTTGTTTATTATGGCATTATAATATAATATAATATTTTTTTCTTTCATTTCCAAGTAGGTACTACAAGCGAATGATATTATAATTGTCTTTGGAATAAGTCGTAAAAGATTGTGCATCTTGGACGGCCTAGGATGTATTAACAAGAGCTGCACGTTCACAGTACTCACACTAATGCAATTGACTAATACAGATGTTCTTTTATGCGTGTCACTAAGCCATAAAGGTTTAGTGGCCGTAGTCGTTTGCCACATGGCTGACATCGGAAAAAGAAAACAAACACTCTGTATTTATATGCAGTGATACGTCACATCGCTCGTTCGCAAGCGCATCGTGTAAGTGTGTTAAGATGCTAGATCTTTCTTATTAATCGATCTGTACTAGTTTGTCTACTCTATCTTACTATATAAAAATAAGTCTGGTTTTCCTCCCTGACGCTATAACTCCAGAACGCACGAACCGATTTCCACGGTTTTGCATTCGTTGGAAAGGTCTCGGGCTCCCGTGAGGTTTATAGCAAAGAAAATTCAGGAAAAAATTCAACAGAAAAGCGGGTAAACGAAACGAACCCATCTGGTGGCGAAACAGAGTTCGCCGGGTTTGCTAGT
>SJJU01020266.1:0-12460 GCA_012932125.1 Conopomorpha cramerella
GTTATTGCTAGATCTTTTTTTGTTGTACTCACGACATAGGCTAACAAAGGTCCTGTGTTTTGTGGGTGGACCTATATTTCATAAAGACAAGATACTTATACATATGTGTCAACCGGTGGGGATTATTGCCTACCTTGTTGTCAATGCCACTGCACGCCACTGCTTTACTGGAACCATTTCGCCGCATTTTCAGGCTATGCAAAAACTGAATTCATTCATAATTTATTTCAAAATGTAGTGATATGTGATTAATACAGGCATGGGGAATTAGGTAGGAGACCAATCCAGAAGATTAGATTTGATTTAAATAAATAAATTAGTTGTTTTTTTAGAGCTAAAATGTTCTTGATCCCTAGACACTTTTGATGTGTCTATGAAATTGTATTGAATATGGATTGTATGGAAGCTATATTAGGCCACGCGAGGTTGAACTTTGCTCGACAATACCTATACCTACTCATTTACCTAATGCCATTATATTAAACTCTAATGATCACTGTACGCCTCGCGAAACGTCATTGCCAAATGCACCGTGTGTCATACGCGCGAAGGTGTAATTTACATTGGCGACACATGTTTCAGGCATGACTCACTCTGTCCCTCTCGAGCGGTAGGCGTTACTATCGTAGACGAATCGATAGAAAGCTAGCCGTCTCTTTCGCGCACTGTGACCTGTGACCCCAGGCGAATCGATTTGGCAAACCAGCCTGTCACCTTTCAAGCAATATAATGTATATAAGTCGCGTGCTTAATGTATAATCAGACGAATTTACCTGTATATATAATACTAGCTTTCCGCTCGCGGTTTCGCCCGCGTGAATTCGGTTATATTGCGGTATAAAGGAATATTTTTGTTTTCCCTCGGAACATACATTTTTTCCGGGATAAAAAGTACCCTATTATTTAAACCGGACTTCTAACTATACGTCTGAATATTTTTGTTTTCCCTCGGGAATATACATTATTTCCGCGATAAAAAGTACCCTATTATTTGAACCGGACTTCTAACTATACGTCTGCAAAATATCAAAGCAATCGGTTCAGTAGTTACGGCGTGAAAGCGGAACGAACAAACAAACAAACTCACTTTTCCATTTATAATATTATTATTAGTAAGATATATATATATTTTTTGTGACATAAAATATTTATGTGTGTTTTATAGATTCGGTATGAAGTACCGGTACCTGATCCAGCGGGACCAGTTTGTGTGCGACTGTCCGACTATTGAGTAGCTTCGAGTATTAGCGACTTATTTATTTGTTTTTCTTTTACCGTTTTATAGACTTTTGTGTGTTAATGTTTCTCCGCAAGCTTCGCGCGATGTAATATCATAAGATTATTGTTTGTTGAACGACTGCCAGATGAATAATATAACGATTTTACTGTTATAATTATTATCACTTAAGAATATCAATGAATAGTTAAAAACGTTTTGTACTTATTTGATTGTGATCGATGTAATTGTGTGTGACGAATACTTTTTTTGTGACTAATAAATAAAATAAAATTATTGTGTTTTCTCGGCAAACATTCGTTTTGCAATAGGAAGTCGCCCTTGCATCCCATGTATTGGAAGAAATATAAACAGTTTGAACCTTCCCTGAATTACCACGAATAATTCAAGACTAAAATTTGCCAAATCGGTCTAGTCGTTCTCGCGTTTTAAATAATTAATTAGTAAGTAAAGTCTCACTCATCAAAATGTCATCTTCCGAGGCAAAAAAATCTATTTTGTTTGTCATAGTAAAAGTTGTTCATATTGACTAGCCCAACGACGTGTCTAAGACCATTGCTCGGGGTCCTCTTACACGCAGTAAAGCTAGAGCCTTTAGAAAAAAATAAGAGTCGAGACGAGTATTTGGATATCAATTTTCATACGCAAAAATAAAAGTATTAAATTATCGTGGTAGAGGCACCTTATTTTATCGCATATACTTAGTTGGGTGTTCCGTCTTCACTATCCAATAATTTTAGTACTTATACATGGTGAATCAAAAATACATTTTTTTAGAAGTACTACAGAGAACCCAACTTCAGCAAATGTAAAAATAACATCCAAATCGGTTCACCCTGTCAAAAGTTTAGAGGTAACAAAAATAAAATAAAAAACAGACAAATTGAGAACCTCCTCAATACAAAAAGAACCGATTACAACCAGTGCCTCTCGTCTCCAAACAATACCAATACGGCAGGTAGAGTTTGGTTGTAGGCTTTTAAAACGAAAATGTTCGAGAAAGTATTAACTTACACCATATGGGGTTAAATTGCTCTGGCATCGCACCAGCTGGTCTGGTCTGAGCTGGTCCGATGCCAGAACAGTCGCAGAGGACAGGACGGCGTGGCGCCATCTTGTAAAGTCCTTCTGTACCACTGGGGTACCATACATAGGACTTAGGTAAGTAAGTAAGTAAATGGTTAAATTTGACTAAATCCGCTAAAGAATTGAGAACCTCCGCCTTTTTAAGTCGGTAAAAAAAGAGCCGATTTCAACCAGTACCTAGTTCCTACTAGGCGCACTTACGATTTTCAAAGATCCCCTCGATTATCCGGTCTGCTATTATGCAACCCTGAATTCCTTAACATGAAGGATAATATCTTATTTTCATCTAAATCTATATACTATAATAAAACTGTTCAGGGTCCAAAACTGTACATTGATTCTTTTTACGAGAAATCCTGTGGATGTCATATTTTAAAAAAAAATGTCTGTATGTCTCCGGGAATCACGTCCAAACGGCTGGACAGATTTGATTGATATTTGGCACGCAGCTACCTTATACACGGGACTAACATTTAGGCTAATTTTAATCCCAGATTTTTTATAATGTATGTTAGCAAAACAACCTTTGTCGGGTCAGCTTATTATATTACAATAAGAATCATCCAAATCTGTTCATTTACGGCAAAATTACGGTCAAACTGAGAAACCTCCTTTTTTGAAGTCGCGTTAAGAAGCAATAAACCCGGCAAAGTCTGGATACATTCTGCGCTGTTGTGCAAACACGGCAGGTGTTGTTCAATGCAGCTAGAGCAATAGTGACTTCGGCGTCGGTGGAGGCTCAATGCACTAATAGGAAACACTCGCTGCACGTAGGGCATCGTCCAATAACAAAGTAAAATTAAATATTTTGTTTTCATCAATGAAGAACAAAAAAAAAATGCGGAATTCCCTATTAGAAATTTTACCACTCACTGTACATTTTGAATTGTATTTAAATCTGAAATTAGGGCATCGTCCAATAACAAAGTAAAATTCAGTTTAGTTTTAATCAATGGGGAACAAAAAACCAATGCAAATTGAATGAAAATGTACATTTTGAATTGTATTTGAATCTCAAATTGTAGAAGTTATTTGTCGCAAGTTTTATTCGAAACAACTTTACTAAATAGTTTTCTTTTATAAATG
Organism: Conopomorpha cramerella; assembly: GCA_012932125.1. Classification (NCBI taxonomy): domain Eukaryota; kingdom Metazoa; phylum Arthropoda; class Insecta; order Lepidoptera; family Gracillariidae; genus Conopomorpha; species Conopomorpha cramerella. The sequence continues at coordinate 3,410 of SJJU01020266.1, forward strand.
GCTTAAAATAGCATTCTTCCTTACCATATTTGTGTATAGCCGTATAAGCCGTAATTGTAAGGTTATACTTGTGTCCACCGCTAATGATTATAAGTTTCAGTTTACGTACGTTACTTCATTTAAATCAATATCATCATCATCAACAGCCCATATTTGTCCTCTATATATTAGTAGGCCTGTCCAATGGCACATGTCCAATAAGCCATTGGACAGGTATAATCGTCGACATACGGTAAAATCGTGGAATTTGGAAAATTAGAGTTAATTTGGAATCTCGTAGTCGCATTTTATTCGATGCTAGCTGCTCCGGCTAACATTGTTTCGCCAATATACATTATTTTAGCAGCGCACGCAACGGAAACCCTCAGTATTTTCCCCGTTTTCTTCACATTTTCCATTATTTCTTCGCACCTAATAGTTGCAGCGTGATGTTATATAGCCTAAAGCCTTCCTCGATACATGGTCTATTCAACACAAAAATAATTGTTCAATTCGAACTAGTAGTTCCTGAGATTAGCGCGTTAAAACAAACAAAAACAAACTCTTCAGCTTTATGATATTAGAATAGATTTGAGTCACGAAAACATTTCTGTAAAATGAAAAGTAAGTACCTACCTTAGTTAGGAGTTACCTTGGTCGTGATTCTAAAACGTTAGTGGACAGAAAGTGTCAGGAAACACACAGCTGACAAAAATATTTTAATAATTGTAATACAATAAATACCTCATTAAATAATACTTTCCATGACAATAACTAAGATCCAATTAGTTCGCTCGTGGGTGCAGCGAGATAACAAACAAAGTACATTCGAACTGGTAAACTAGGTCTTAAGCGTTTAACGCTAAACGAGATCTGATACTTCATGAAACTACGAAGAAACTATGTGTCATGTTAAGCTGGTTTTGTTCAAAACTACCCTCTTTCGTATGAACTTTATCGACTGACTTAGAAAGTACTAGAAATTATTATTTACTCTTGTTATAAACAATTTTCAATGTAGAGTACTGTTGGTAACATTCGCCGGTGCCCCGTTGATTGGCTTTTGAACAATAAACAAATATTTTACTGTTTATTTTAATACCATACTGTTATAATAAATGGTTGAAAATAATTATGATCATAGCTAGGTCCAGGTTACCTGCGTTATAGTTATTGTGAGCTGAAGTTACAATCCAAGGGAGAACATTCCTTGACAGATTTTGTTGTACGTAGCTACTTCTGTCTTATTTTTAATTTAGCACTCTTAGCTCTAAGAATAGTAAGAACCCAAAAAAATACACTTCACGCCTTTTAATCCCAAAGCGAGGCAGCCAGAGGCACATGCTAAGCACCACGGTTCACGCGCCCGTTTCTAACGCAACGTGACAGGGGGTGAGCCCATCGCCGTTATAGAGTTCACACGCCTTATGGTGTGCAGGTTTCATCGCGATGTTGTCCTTCGCCGTACGAGCATTGCGTTGCGTAGATACAGGCTCTGAAAAAGAGCCCCATTGGTACACGTCTAGTAGTAGTACTCGAAACCGCGACCTTCCGGTTGCAAATCAAGTGTTCCACCAACTGAACCACTGACGCTCGTCTGAAAACTGTCAAATAAAAGTCACAAGTTGCTTAGACTTGGTCATTCACTTGTAAGAGATCATCGAGCAATATCCGTTTTTATTTTTGTCGAACCGTACAACAATAATAATTATGTCCTAGTATTTTTTTTGTTGTTATATAATGTTCACAATGATACTCATTAAAAAGTGAACGCTCAAGTCTATCAGCACCTACAGAAAATTTTCTTTTTTAGGCAGCTTTTTCCTTTTTATAATTTGTGGGAAATGCCAATAATCTCCACGCTTTGGCAGGCGGAATGGCGATCGCAGTGGTGTTGTAGTGTAAGTCACAGAGAACCCGTCCTCTGGAGACGGCCCTCACGACGGTAAAAGTTGAGAAGAGGTGGTGAAACATGCTATTACAAAAACTATTCATCTTCACCCACACGGCTAATTTTGTTATGTACCTATATACATTTCGTGTCACTACTTTTGATACAATGTTAGTTGCCTTTACCTAAATAGCATTAGTTGATTACGATCAGTAATATACATATATAAACATAAGTACATATATACCTAATAATACACAGGCGGTCTCCTAACACGAACATCCTAGGATAACCTATGATTTAGGTATTGTTATTTCGCTTGAACCTATTACTACAACTCAATACGTACAAAAACATACATAATATATAATAGTAGGTATATTTCTTTTTACTTGTGGACATGCGCGAACAATGGTTCAGAAATTATTATTAAAAAGTCAACAACCTACAAACATATTATCGTAAGAAGATACTAAGTATATCAACATGTTATAATTCCATTGCGCTCTCAGTATTGGTTCCGACGATTAGTCTTCTAACACGAGAGGCAGCGGACAACGTCATAAAAGAACAATACAGCACGGCGTACTGGCCGAAACGATTTAGATTTTTCGTTACGATATCACGCCGTATTCCAAATTCAAATTCATTCATTGTAACAATCGCCCGCCCCGGGAATTATGGAATTCAGTAAGTTGACAGTTGTCAGTGGTGATTGATCGCGCACGCACGGTGTGGCGTGATGAGGATGAATTGCTGCATGCCGAGGCGAGCTTAAACATGCTGCAGCGTAAAAATACACTATCTTTCGGTATTTTTTTTTCTTTTTAACACTCCATGAACATGAGAATGTTTTTGCACTTCATAAAAGTATTGACTGCTCCATTCTCTGCACATTCAGGTATATGACTACATGCGGAAAGATATACCTAACTTTTTTCCTTACGAATAGATAGAGACATTGAAATTATGAAGTTTAATGGAAACGTAATTTAATCTTATTCCCGTAATGCTCTATTATCGAAATTTCATTACTTACCCTGTTCACTGCTTAACTTACTAATCTAATTTAAATAGAGAAAAAAGCGTTCATATGCATTTTAACAGCAAACTAGATAATTACGTACGACGATATTTCGGACGGAATCATATTATGCGGACTGGCAATCCATTACCGCTTTTCTAAAAGGCAATAAAAGCCGTTTGCCCAACACAGGAGAATTGGACGCCCGGGTCCGCGAGTTAGAATTATTACAGTTCCTTATCACGGGCGACCCCAATCCTCGAAGGCACGCAAGATAATTCATTTAATAATAAACGACAGACTCACCTCCCTTCCCTACTCGTAGCAAGTGAAATTAACTTACAACAAACTGTGTTTTCATTGCATACGAATATGAACTTTGCGATTGAACGCACACGTACGAAATTCGCGGGGCAAGCCGAACTGATCAGACAGGTCGGTAGAAAGTGGTACATGGTTCAGATGCATCGGGCGCGGACGCTTCATGCTGTACCACTGTAAGGGTTTATTGGTACTCAATGTTCAAGATACGACAACGAGATAAGGGTTCAAGTATTTCTGTTACTATGACGTCGGCGTTATCGGCCCGCTAGCCGTCTGGCCCGGTAGTATCGAGGCCTCACTCCGGCCCTTGCACAATGTCGACCTTATGCCGCTGGCAGTAGGGGCGAACGGCGGTTCAGTTGCTCTCGTGATGTCACATACACCTCGAAATATGCGGGTAACAAGTTCCTATGACCACAATAGGTGGATTTACGGTCTCGGAGCTTTCAAACCACTGCCTGTTTAATTCTCATGCCACCGTTTTTCCGAAGTGATATACCCGGTATAAGGGCTTCAGGTCGTCAATATGGTGGGCTTTAGAGAGTGTTTTGTTAGTTACTTATTTATAAGATAAGGTGTATTATTTCCGGAATACGAAAGGAATTATTGGGCGATTCACTGATCTACTTTGACCAATGGTCAAATCAATAAAACTAACCTACTATTGGCTATTAAAGATCCAATCAGGCTTAAATTGACATACGAAGCATGTTTTATGAATGTTATGTCCCACTAATTTTAAAAGGATGTATTCCACTTCAATCCTGTCTCTTCAGTGATGGGAAGAAATGGCAGAAAAGACACACCTCTTATAATCCATACGTTGGTTTTTAGTACGTAGTTTTTGCTCTCCCTTTGTTTAAGACTAATGATATTATTAATAACAATAATAATTGGACATACATTATTGCTGATTCATTGATATTTACATACCAATCAGATATATGTAGTCCTTTAGGTAGTTACTTATAATAGGTAACCATATAATAGACATATAGATGTTAAATTTATTTTTTATCACTATGAACAAGCGTTTGACCACCATCTTGCCTGATGTTAAGCAGCGATGTGGTCTACGATGTTCATTAGGTACCTATTCACCCGCGATTTGAATACCTTCAGACTGTACTGCGCAGGAACCACAGACACCGGCATGACTATGAAAGTGGACGCAAACCGTTTGGTTCGCGTAAATGGCAGATCCACCTGGTATGGATGACGTCTTGCCGTTCTCCTGGTTGTCCTATTGTAAAAACGCGATGGGGGTATTAGGTTATGCAACTTCGTAGCACACTCTCCGAAATGCACCCGATAGAAGACAGATAAGCTCGCAACTTTGCGGCGAAGCTCTAGCGTTTTTTCTGGTTTCTGAATGGTGTCTACAGTTATGTAAGTTAGCGGTGTACAGAAAATAAACCTCAAAGCCTTACAAATAATACAGTTATAATTATTCTGAAGATACACCACGCATAACTTATATAATTGTTAGTTTTCAGTACTTCAAATACGAAAAAAAAGTGCCAGTAAACCTTGTATAAATGCCGCGTTTAATGTTAACATTACACAGCCTGACAAAAAAGTCTTGAATTTCTGCAGTGGCAATACTCTACGGCGACGTCACATTTTTACAGATTTTCATAGAAATATGTTGCCATAATTAATTTATAATCGTTCGTGCCAAGTCGTACAAAACTCCCGTGTGAAAAAAATCGACAAAAAACACCTCGACCACATAAAATTTAATATGCCAAAAAAAATTTACTAGGTTATTAATTCTAGTGCGGTCGAATTAACTGAACACCGTTCACTGATTTCTCGTACATTTTACTTTTTTCATTATAAAAGTCTTATATATACATAAAAGAAAGTCGTGTTAGTTACACTATTTATAACTCAAGAACGGCTGAACCGATTTGGTTGAAAATTGGTGGGGAGGTAGCTTAGAACCGGGAGACGGACAAAGGATACTTTTTACCCCGATCCTGTTGGTCGCGTCGCTATATAGAGGGTGTTATAGTTTGTATGAAATACTGAAACTACGCGAATGAAATCGCGGGGCGTCCACTAGTATTTCATATAGGCTTGTTGCACATACTCAACTGCATTACATTTCAATGAAAAGCCGGCCGTTATTCCGGCCGCCATAACCAATTCCATCACCAAATGAGACGCTATCTGCCGCTGGGATCTAAACTTGTAAATCGCTGTATTTTAATTAAGTTGTATTGCGAATTGAACAGCTCTCGTATTAGTGTGAATTCTACTTTACGATGGAGTTTCGTTTAAGAGATTATTCAAGGTATTTCTTTTTATAAACGCTTATACGGCGAAGGACAACATCGTGATGAAACGCGCACACCACGAGGTGTGTGAACCCTATAACGGCGATGGGCTCACCCCCTGTCACGTTGGGTTAAATACTCTTGATGAACCGTGGGTTTTTCCTTTAGCAAGTGCTATTGCCTACACCGCTTTGGGATGAAAAGGCGTGAAGTGTATTTTTTTTCATAACTCCGCTAAATTCCCATCCACTATATGCGCTGCATTGCAATGCATACATATGATTTTTTTTACTTCCGTAATCTAAATAGTGGGAGGCAGCATTATTACAAACGAGGCACAAATTTACTTTTGGGAAAGCACCACGGGTGAATCATCATCATCATCATCATCAGCCCACGGGTGAATGCGGAGCACTAAACCTAGCGGAGCTGACGTTCTAATCTACTGCTAAGGCCCATTTTATATGGTGTAAACAAGCGTTTGTCGACCATCCTGCATGATATTAAGCAGCGATGTGGTCTACGATGGAGAACACGTCTTGTTTATAGGTACATTAGGATATTCACTCGGTACTTGAAGACGTACTACTAATTTAACTTCCTAGAGGGGATATAGGATCTTCATATCTTTTCCTTGATTTTTGAATATAAAAATATTTTTTGTTTGTTTCAGGTAATTTCGAATCTACGATCTAAGCTGTCCGGTATTTGTGCTGGGTATATGCGTCATTAAGCAGGATATTCTACGTAAAGTAATGGTAAAATGTGAAAAGTTTTATTTAACAACAGATATTTTCAGTCCCCCTAGCAAAGCGCTCCTAGACAGGTTTCTGTCTGACAAGACATACAAGGCGAAACGATTGGCTGAAAAAAACTAAGTTGCACGATACGTGACATAACAGCCAATCACATCGCGTATTTCTTCCGTGTCATATATTTTTAGACGCGCATGCTAGGGATGCATGGGGCAGTACCAGTTGTCCGTAATATTAACTTCATCTCGGTACAGATGCCAGAATTAATTATGATTAAGATAAACTTTCCACTTGCTGTGCCCTATTAGGCTCATGATGTTGTACCTCTTATAGTCTGAACTAATGTTCCTTCTTAACCCTTAATCAGAAAAGATTAGGAGTTTTTCTGATGGATTTTAGAGTCTGTTGACGTTTGTTATTCTAATTAGCGACTCCATCAACCCGGGTGATGTTTACCATAAAATCTAGCTTTTAAGTACAATGTGAAATTATTATTTAATATTTAAATAGGAATGTATCTTGTAGTGTTACCTTATGTGATTATTGTCTGATAACTTCTCTGAAATCTTTAGATAATTCCAATGCAGATATTCAATAAGGCCTTTGTTTGATTAAGGGAATTTTGTGAACATAGGTAGTGAAGTGCAATAAATAATTGAGTATTGAAATAAGTAGGTAATAACTAGGCTCACTGTTGTTTGCCTATACACTAAAACACTTAACGACATAAACGATTCGATACGTATTACGTCCGCCACGAGACAGAATTATCCTTAAACAGCTTTCACACGTTAAATTTATGGGCCATGAAAAATTTAATGTTACAAGGTGTCACAAATACGGTTGCCGCGCGACCGAATGACAGCTAGAGAAAAAAAAATATGACTTCAGAATGTCGGCAAGCCTACATCCTACTAATGTCATAAATTGGAAAGTTTGTTTGTATGTATTGTGATAGTTGTTTTAACACTAAACACCAATTTTATAACTAAAAAATCCGTAGTAATTTATCTAGGCAGAGCCCACAAATGCTGTGTTTCGTAAGGTGTTTGTTATTATTTCACGCGGAAAGTACTTTTTTTTAATTTTATAAAATTTTACCATAACACGTCAGGCTATAATTTACCATGGGAACGGGATAAACTATTGGCAGGATACAGCTTGGATAGCAGTTGACTCGGCAAAGTTGATTTGCCAATATACATTATTAACAATGTTTCTCTGCTATTATATGCATCATATGTATATTATGTCCAGCAGTGGACAAGTATGGGCTGATGATGATGATGATGTATATTATACATAAACAGTCTTCAAGAATCACTCTATCTACCAAAGAAAACCGTACCAAAATCCATTAGTAGTACCTGCATCCAAAATTCCAAGCGTATTACTTGATCGGTTTCGATTTTTCATACAAAATATTTTCCCGTTAAATCTCAATCCCGTGGGAATTTCTGGAATTCCTTTCTTAGTGCAGCCCTACGGTACCTAAGCTACGTCCGTTCCAAATTTCAAGTACCTAAGTTTAGCCGTTTGGGCGGTACGATGATATATCAGTCAGTCAGTCAGTCAGCTTTTCCTTTTATATATTTAAATGTGTGTATGTTTGTTACTTATTTCAAATTTCATTGACAACCCAGTCAAATTATTGACTAAGCTACGCTATAAACATGATTGGCAAAATAACCGCCAATAGCCAATAACGTCGCTGATCAACTGTTTTGATTGAGCTGTCAAATACATTACATTGAATACTACGCGGGTTTAACTACTGGGCGGATTTTGACGAAACTTGTATTGGGAGATTTTATTTCATTTTTTATGTTATTTACTTAGTACAGCAAACAAGAGATACCCTCACACATAACACTTAAAAACTAAATACAAATGCATTCATAAAATGTTGTCTTAATTAGATAGGGTACCACTGCATTGACCAATATTAAGAGTGGATTACTATAATAATAGAATACTATATACTATAACTTATTAGGTTAAATTGTATTCGAACCAGAAAGGAATTATCAATACATAGTATAAAACAAAGTCGCCTCCCGCTGTCTGTCCCTATGTACGCTTAGATCTCTAAAACTATACAAAAGACTTTGCGGTTATCTATTGTAGAAGAGTGATTCTTAGGTTTATATGTTTAATACACGCATATAACAGCAGAAAAACACTGCCGGTCAGCTAGTCTTCTAAATATATAAAAGGAAAAGCTGACTGACATATTAACGTACAGCTCAAACGGCTAAACTTAGGCCCTTGAAATTTGGAACGGACGTAGCTTAGGTACCGTAGCGGTGCACTAAGAAAGGAATTCCAGAAATTCCTACGGGAACGGGATTTAACGGGAGAATATTTTTTATGAAAAATCTAAACCGCTCAAGTCAGACGCTTGAAATTTGGAATGCAGGTACTAGTAAACTGCGCCAATGAAATCGCGGGGGTCCACAAGTAAAGTCGCGCCGCGGGGCATAGCTAGTGATAGATAGATATATTAAACAAGCATCATCCTACGTACAATAAATTAGAAGCAAACCAGTCGATTATGTTGCTGTGTCACCATAAACATCCTCTAAATGCGAAAGTGGAACGTTACTGTCAATTGACGACTTCCATTTGACAAATTTAGTGTTTTCCTTTGTGGTGAATTCCTGAACCTCATTGTGGATTTACTATCTCCATCCACGAGATCTATTCCTCAAACCAAACTCAACTATACTTGCAAGTCGCGTACAACTCTCTCTGTCTGTCTCTTTTCCACTAAAATGTTTTTTTGTTAATCACTAT
>SJJU01020267.1:0-18205 GCA_012932125.1 Conopomorpha cramerella
ACTTTTCAAAGGCTTAAAGCCTGAAACGGCTTTATTTAATCCGTAAGTATTACCAACGCAAACCTTTCCACAAAGTAGTGAGTAAGTGCCTACTCGGCTTAGCCCAGTCGAGTTGTAGAATTTACTCTTCCAACACTGCACTGACTGGCCGGCGGCTAAGCTCTAACCATCGTCGACTCAACTCAGTCACTGTCTCACCGCTACTGAGATCTTCCACAGAAAAAAAAAATAAAGGTTTTACACCACTCAGTACGGATCCCTGGGGTATTTGCCAACATCGCAGCTAGCAGTGACGAATTAAACTCGTTTACTAAAGAACATCCTTAGCGCATTTCGGATTTCGAATGAAATATCTCAAGTTTTAGAGGGTTCTTTTTGTCCACTTCGAGATTTGCGCAAATGAGACGACTCGAGGTACCGCGAAGAAGAATGGAACTTTTTCGCTTTGGGACACGCTGGAAGGAAATCCTTCATCGTGCAGAATCGAGTACTTTATAAAATTAAAAAAAAATAGTACAAAATATAAAATTTTCATTTTAAGTTGGATATTTGTTGTAAATCTGCGCCGAACTGAATAAAAATACACTGTCCAGAAAATAATCTGTATTTTATTAATAACATTTATTGATATTACTGATAATATCACCATCGTTTTCAAAAATGTTTGATGTGTTATTATAATGGACTTCAGTGGTTGATTAAGATGATACCTATTGAGGTAGGAATTAAATATATTGATATTTAATTCCTAAAAATCCTTAGATTATTTTTACTAATAATAATTGGTCTGAAAATTATCTGACTCAACGTTATCGGTGTTCTTACTTAATTCTCGCAGAGTTCACACCACACTCTTGAATGTGTTTTTTTAAAGACTAAAAGCGTTGATTTACATTTTCAATATAAAATAATCCGTGGTCTCAGAGACTCTCCTCTAGAAAATTATTCCCTGGACATCGTTGATCCTGTAATTTGTGTCACAATGCCTAATTTTACAGTTAATGAATGCATATTGTTTCATGAGCGTCTGAATCAACCTCTCTGAGGATACGGATATTCCTCTAGGGACTAATGTTTGTTTTAAACATAGACAAGTTTTAGGAAGAAAGGGAATGGATTTACGGGGTTTTCAGGATTTTAATTTCTGACAGATTTATATTTCACTTCATGTGATTGGTGCTATTGGATAGGTACTAATAATAATTGATTATCGAAAATACTTTGTTGAATGTTATTGCTATTTTGAATGAGAATTCAGAACTCATAGACCGATAACGAAGAAAACAAATTTACGTAATGCGTTTTTGCACTGACGTGTCAATGTACTTCATACATTCTCAAAAGCACTTTTATTTATTTATTTATATTCTATTTTGGCCGGTCGGTTACAACATTAGTATTGTATACAAAACAACTTAAAAACTAGGTCATCTTAGTAACTAGGGTATACTAAATAACAATTACTACTACTACATCATGCACTTTTAGTAACTAAACATTTGAAATGCTGTACTCTAAACGATAATGAAAAGAAATGCCCCTAGTCATCACGTCCACACTAGAAGCATCATCACCATCGTAGGCCACATCGCTGCTTAACATCAGGCAGGAAGGAGGTCATACGCTTGTTCACTGTGTTAAAAAAAAGTAAACCATAATTCGTCAGTCCATTGCTGGATATCATCATCATCATCATCAGCCCATATTTGTTCACTGCTGGACATAGGCCTCTCCAATTGCCCGCCACTGTGATCTGTTTTCGGCTTCTAGCATCCAACTTATTAACCATTGCTGGATATATGCCCAAATTATACAATCAGCAGGACTTTCCGCGGTGGGTAGTTTAACAAGTGCAACCAAAATGTGTTTCTCTACATTTTATAATTATTTTAATATCGTAAGTGTACTCATAGAGCACGTTCTATGAGCCCGATGTGGGCTCATGTCGTGGCATAGTTCCGAGTCCGTGAGCCCACAATGGACTTACTTTTGAATATTTTGTTCCGATTTTTTATCACGAACGTACGAGTCAGGCAGTATACAGTTTTAGGAATTGTTATTGGAGTGTTTGCTGTGCAAGAATCATAAAAAAAATTATAACAATCAAGCCTATAATTAATTAAATTAATCACTAATATGTCTGGACATTATGTAATAGTTTTTTAGCTTTGTATAGGGACTGTGAACGTATAAAATTAGTAAATTAATGAACAACAGCTTGAACCACACATACCTGTCAGCATAATCCAACGCCAGGTGCTTACATAAAATTGAAAATTGAGTACTGTAGTCCACAGAACATTGTACACTACTGTCGAATGTATACAATAACTGCTTCCAAAACCTCCTGAACCGAATTGCTTAATTCACGAATGCAATCGAGAAAATATAAGTTGAGTGGGTAGTTAGAGTTGCTTGAGCAAAAGCTCATTTCCCATTCTAGCCGGCGAGCACCACGCAGGTCACTCTTATTTCCTTTAAAGCCTGAGGCCTGTAATAACAGGCTTGGGAAGCGAAATAAAAGTCTGTTTACTTTGTGTGGTATTACTGCAGAATAAGCCATTCATTCCGTGACGTAGCCGGAGACTTTACTCTGCCTTTTTTGTATGTTATGTGCTTGTTAAGCTCTGTAAGTGTGCTAAAGTTAGCTGTGGTAACTGTATATAGGAGCTTGAACGAATAAGCTTTTTAATAATACCTAGTACACACATGAAAAGTATCTAGGTATCAAGTACATTTTAGAAGTTTGCAATCAAGAATATATTTTACAAAAACTGAATTCATTCATAATTTATTCAAAATGTGGTGATAAGTCATTGATACAGGCATGGGAAATTAGGTAGGAGACCAATCCAGAAGATTAGATTTGATTTAAATAAATTAGGTTTTTTTAGAGCTAAAACTATTCTTGATCCCTAGACCCTCTTGGTGTGCGTAGTTATATTACAGTATGTCTGCAAAGTAATGAAAACTATTGAAGAAAGAATAGCGCCGCTAGTTCTTTCTTAATACTTTTGTGAAAAATAATACCTAGAGCCGGTCTTATTTCAATTTAAATAAATTCATATTAGAAAAAAAATATAAGGACAACAATGCTACGCTTGTTTATGTTGTAAATGTATTATTGTGGTTTGTGGTTATGTAGTTCCATTTTTTAGTCAAGTCCGATATATTAGACACGTTTTTGGGAAGTATGGACATGGTGATAGTTGTCCAAGTTTTTTTTTATTGCAATGAACAAGCGTTTGACCACCATCCTGCCTGATGTTAAGCAGCGTTGTGGTCTACGATGGAGCACACAGCCCTGTCATCATTATTTGCTACATGACAGCCACTGCTGGGCGAGGGCCTATCCAAATGATTTCCTTAATAATTTGGTGGGAAATTCCAATAATCGCCACTCTTGGCAGGCAGGTTGGCGATCCCAATGGTGTCTGAGCGCTGTTGCCCGTCCTTTGGAGAGTTCCTTCGGTCGCCTCTTACGACCCCCAAGACAGTAAACGTTGGCCTGGGCTGGTGACATACGTATTATGTTGTGAATGTATTATTGTTGTTGGACAGAACCTTGGTACGGGCTTTGAAATCACTTTATGATGATTCCAGTGCCTGTGTCAGGGTAAACGGGACCTACTCAGACTGGTTTGGCATCCATAGAGGTGTCAGACAGGGGTGCGTAGCGTCTCCGTGGCTGTTCAATCTGTTCATGGACAGTTGTTTGGAAGATCTGAAAGGTCGTGACTGGGGTCTAGATATGGGTGGTTTAATCATCAAATGCCTTTTATATGCTGACGATCAAGTTCTTCTTGCACCGTCGGCGTATGAATTGCAGCAGATGATTAATTGTATGAATGAGTCATTGAAAAGGAAAGGAATGAAAGTGAATGCTAGCAAGACCAAAGTAATGGTAGTCGAAAATAATGAAAGGACAGTTTGTGAGTGCATGATTGACGGTGAGAAAGTTGAACAAGTGGATGAGTTTGTATATTTGGGATCTCTATTTACAAGTGATGGAAAGTTTGACAAAGATATTGAAAGAAGAGTGAGTGCGGGTAATAAGGTTAACGGTGCCCTTCGCAGTGTTATGGAGAGCCAATTCATGTCGAAAAAGGCAAGATTGGCTGTCCATGACGCTGTACTGGCACCTACCTTAATGTACGGGAGTGAAAGTTGGGTATGGCAGAAGAAGCATAAAAGTAAAGTCAATGCCGTAGAAATGCGGTTATTGCGGAGCATGAAAGGCGTGACATTGAATGACAGGATAAGGAATAGTGTGATAAGAGAAAGTGGCGGTTTGAAGGAAGACGTAGTGACCAAGATCGAAAAGGGCATGCTTCGGTGGTTTGGGTATATGGAGAGAATGGACGAAAGTCGATTGACGAAAGAGATTTATATGGGTGATATATTGGGCCGGGTGAGTAGAGGTCGCCCCAGAAGGACATATACAGACCAGATTGGTGATGTCCTGACCGAAGGTGGCGTGAAAAGTCTCGAAACCGGAGGTCGTGTATGAAAAGATGTATGAATGTAGATGAAGCGAAAGGGGTATGTCAGGATCGTAACAAATGGAGATCTGTAGTCTCTGCCTACCCCTCTGGGAGACAGGCGTGAAGTGTATGTATGTATGTATTATTGTGGTTTGTGATTATGTAGTTCTAATTTCTTACCATGTCTGGAATATTAGACACATTTGTGGAGAGTAGTGTGGACATGGTGATAAATACGTCGTCGACCTTTGTTAAGATATGTTACGACTTCACAGTTACCTACTTTTAATTAGTATGAATAAATCGTAGGTGTTGCAGTTTAGATATCAATAATAATAGCGCAACAAACAATGTTGATACTTTTGGCTTTTATCACAACTAACGCAAACAATACTTCGCAGTTATTATTTTTGTATAACGTATGCTTATTTTGACGAATGGCCACGACTTTAAAAATAAAGCAATACGTATCACTATATGCCAAAAGTTTGTGTCTAAAAAACAAACAAAATCCACTGAATCAACTCGACCGGTCGACCAACAGATCGGGCGAAGGGAAATCAACCCCAAAAAGGCTCGTTTTCAATAAATTGAAATGATGACCATCCAATGTCTCTTATTTCAAAAAGCGTTAAAATATCAATATAAAACTCAAAGTTCCGTGAGCCGCCGAATCGGCTTTCAAACCGACAGCGTTAACCCTTCCACTGCCACTGACATCTGCCAATATGGCCGGCCAATGAATTATTTACTACGATATATTTAAAATTATTGACTTGACATATCATATTCGGACGGATTGGTACGGATTGAGTGTGCGATTGGCAGCAAATAAATATGTTTCAAGAGATAAAAGCGTGGAATCATGAAACTCCGATTGTGATTCGGACAAAAGTCGCTCGGTATTAATATTAACTGACGATTTTCGCTTTAATGGTAATATATGGATGTGCCATAGCTACATAATATTATTATAGATTAAAAAGACTATGTGGGTTCAGGTATGTATGGTACAGTCAGGTATTATGTAGTACAATAACATTTTGACATAGTTTCGTTTTAAATAAGCTTTTTTTAAACTTTTACTTTGTGCAAAATTAAAATATATACAGAGTGTAAAAAGAGCCCGAGCATAGATCTTAGAAACGTTCTTGGGTTCGACGATATGAACAACTTTTACTATGGCGCTAATGCGGGGAAACGAAAAAAAATTCACGTAACAAACATATGTCTAAAGGCTAGAACATATGTCTTCGCTCATACTTTATTGTATCGCAATAACACTGACACATCACTCAAAACAATAAAAAGCTTTGCACTAAAATCCCTCGGGAAGACGCGGGTGATATACCTACTCTTATAAAAAAGCGGGAAATTTGATAGGTACTCTTAAAAAAAAACAAACAAATAGTATGGTAGTCCCGAAATGGGGGCGGTCGTAGGCAGCAGAGCTAATTCCGTAGCGAAGATGTTCTTATATTATACTGTGTTTCGAACAATTTCTTATGAACTCTAGGCCCGGTACCACGTGTCCTTAAAGTAATGTTCTTTACGCTGCGCGACAAGGACAGTGTTATACCACTCATATAGCGCTATCTTTGTCACACAGCGAGACAAATATTACTATAAGACCTCGTGGTATACGGGACCAGGTCAATATAAGTTGGTTTCGTGTAGATTATTTACGTTGGCGTTGTATTCCTCTCACGTAAAACGTAAGTAACGTCGGCGGCACGACTAAGGCGGCGGCGGCGAAGGGCGGGCGGCGCCCTGGCAGCGGCGTGTGACACCTAGGTGTTGGGCGCCTTGAAAAATGGACCAGCACCTGCGAGACTATAAATTTATCTCGTCCCGGGTATTTGACGCGAACGATATCCGTGGGGTGTGTATGTATGTGTGTGTGTGTGTGTATTCGGTGGGAAAATAAAAAAATAAACCCTAACCGTTTAATAACAACAATAATGATGTACATTTCTCTACAGGGTCACTTAAAGTGACAGCTGAACTATTTTATACTGTGCATAAATCAATTTTCGTTCGTCTATTCACATAGGTTTCATTCTAATTCAAGAGCAGAATAAAATATGAACACATGAAAATAGTAAACGAAAAAAATAATACACGGTGGGTATATAAGCTAGCCAACGCTAAGCTAGGTGAACTGTGGGCATTTTGGCTTAAATATTTAGCCCGCTTGGGGAATTATCGCATTTTTTTATTTGAGTCACAACAAAATATTGGAATAATTATTTTTCAAGGCCAAATATGTTTAGTTTTCAGGTTTTGGTTGAGGAGTGCGACCAGCAACCAAGCAGCCAAAACCACGTATAAAAAGAAGTATATTTCATAAAATTCCCTCCCTGACTAATTTTTAATTTACACGAATTCACATTCCAATCATAACTTTGCATGCTAAAATAACTTGATAAAACTTTACACAAGGAATATTCTATTTAAATTTATCACAAAATGCTGTAAGTTGTCTGCGCAAGTTATCAATATGTTTATCAGTTACATTTGCTGCATTTAAAAAAGGTCGTGTTGTGTGATTTTTTTTACTGAATAATGTAATTATAATTTTAAAATAAAAAAGAAGAGACTTACCTGTACCTAGTATCACTACAACTACTCTACGATTTTTTTAAGTACCCCTCCATTTATTTTATTTTATTTTATTTAATATTTTATTGCAACATAAATGTATAAAAGGCGGACTTAATACATATGTATTATCTACCAGTCGACCCCACAGCATGGGAAAGAGTAGTTGCGGGTCAGTATTAATATAACAATAGGACATGGTATAGATAGTAACATAACACTAATTGTATACAACTATAGGTATAACACTTTTACACATTTTAAGAATAATAAAATCATGTTAAGTATGACTTTAAAATAAATATTGTTTTAATTACTATAAAGATATATAAATATGCTTAAACAATTATTTATATAGATATATACATTAAAATATGTACACATATCAATTATTATATACTACATAAACTACATGCATATATCGATGACACATAAGAAGTTAATTATTATAGGAATCTAGATAGTGCGTCTTTAGGAGGTTTATCTAGTCTGTCCACATTCAACCCTGACTTCCTTGCAATGGGGGCACCTTTGAAATATAAAATTAATTATAATAAAAAGAGAATCCTCTATTAGCAAACAAATATAAAAAAGCATATACATAATTCCTAGCAAAGTAGTAAAAACAAATAATTACCCTTGCTGGTATTCGACGCCCTTAATTAAGCTTATAAAAAAGAAGCTAAAATGGCATAAAAAATGGAAAATGTATGGCAGAGTAGCCGACTACCAGGTTTTTTCCTCATTACGTCGTGAACAAAAGGAATTAGAGTCGCTTTGCTATGATAATTACATTGCAAATGCTGAATGTAATATTCGGCTTAATTCGCGAAATTTTTGGGCCTTTATCCAATCGAAAAAAAATAATAATGAAATCCCAGATACAGTACAACTAGGTGATACGTCAGTTTCTGACGGTCAATCAATATGTGACTTATTTAATGGCTTTTTCCATTCAGTGTTTGAGACAGAGTCGCCCGATGTTGGCCGCGGCCCAAGCTTTTCTACGGAAACGGGTTGTATCATAAGTTCAATTAACATAACGTTCGATATTGTCGAAAAATACCTAAAAAATATTAACATTACAAAGGGTGCTGGGCCAGATGGTTTGCATCCATTATTTCTGAGAAACTGCTGTACAAATCTGTCAACACCTCTCACTATTTTATTCAGGATGTCGATCGATACTGGGATCATGCCCACCAGATGGAAGCAGTGTACGATAACTCCCATTCATAAAGACGGTGATAGGCATGACATAACCAATTATCGCGGAATATCGAAACTGAACACTATCCCAAAACTCTTTGAGAAAATTGTTTATGATTCTCTCTTTCCTGCGGTTCGGCCATATCTTATCGCCAACCAACACGGCTTCGTGGATAAGAGATCTACGGAAACTAACCTATGCGAGTATACCGACTTAATTCTCGAAGCACTGGACAAGGGTCACCAGGTCGACGCCGTGTACACCGACTACTCAAAGTGCTTCGACAAAATTTCCCATAATTTGCTAATTCTTAAGCTTCAGGCCTTCGGTGTGCACGGCAACCTTTTGCGGTGGTTGGAATCGTATCTCCGGAATAGGAGCCAGGCCGTGACAGTCAAGGGTTTCATATCAAGCTTCATTCCCATTACTTCTGGTGTACCGCAGGGCTCGCATCTCGGTCCTCTCCTATTTAATATTTTTATAAACGACGTCCTTCACTGTTTCAAAGCGTCAAATGCTGTTCTTTACGCAGATGACACCAAAATTTTTACTGTAATTGAATCTGTGCAGGACTGTATAAATCTTCAAGCCGATCTCGATTCAATGTCCACTTACTGCGTACAGAGTCAGCTTATTCTAAATGTAAAAAAATGCTGCGTCATAACCTTTTCTCGCAAGCAAAAAAATATAACTCATAGGTACAGCATTTTTGGTAAGGAACTTAGGAGGGTTACCGAGGTTCGGGACCTGGGCGTGATCATGGATAGCGAGCTGTCATTTAATTCCCACATAGCGAAGATCGTGTCAAAGGCGTATAAGATGCTCGGCTTCATCTTTAGAAATATTAAGGACTTTACGAACCCTATCACTGCTGTTGTTCTGTACAACTCTTTCGTGAGGTCTGGTCTCGAATACGCCTCCACTATATGGAATCCTCAATATAAGTGTCACAAAGAATCTGTTGAACGCATCCAGAGAAAGTTCATGAGACGCATGGCCTACCAGTTTAGGGATTTTCATTCTCTAAAATTTGTCACACTGGAGAAACGTAGAGAATATAGGGACCTCATGATGCTTTATAAAATCCTGCATAATAAAGTAGACACTCCTTACCTTCTAGGTAAGATTGCTCTTAAATGCCCAAGATATATGAGTCGTTCTAACGCCAACGTGTTCGCTCCTGGTTCTTTTACAAAGAACTATACAAGAAATAGGTTCCTCATACGAGCGGTCAATTCCTACAATATCAAGTACAAACATGTTGATATATTTGGAGAAAAAATTGGTGCCTTTAAGAGATTTCTACAGAGATAAAGATAAGAAAAGAAATGGCATAACAATCTCTTTAGTATTTCGTATGTAAGTATACATCGTATATTGTGCCTATATTGCATATATTTACACATTATTATATCGATATAGTATATATTTAACCAGATGTTTTAGTATATATTTATTATAGTATATATTTATCAGATTAGTATTTATTCGTATTCATAATTATATTCATAAATATATCTATACAACAAATCTTTGAATATTTGTAGTGGACGGATCTAGCGATATTTAATGTGAACAGTTCCTGTTAGATCAACTGTGGAAACTTTGCTGGCCGATGTAATAATCACTCCATACACATATTTCTATGTATTATCTCGAGCTGTTTGTTTTCCATATTGTTTAAATAAATAAATAAATAAATATCTACGGACTTCTTGTTGAACTCCCTTAAAAATGAAGATAACAATAAATACGCTTCACGACTTTTTCGTCCCATATTAATGCATATTTATTATTTGTGGTTTAGTGATATATCATCGACGTGAACTTCACTGCTGGACGAGGGACTCCCCCAATTATATCCATGATCGTTTGGGGGAAAATGCCAATAATCGCAACGCTTGACGGGTGGGGTGGCGATCGCCGTGGTGGTGTGGCGATCGCAGTGGTGGTGTGGTTTAACTCACAGAGAGCTGCTGCCCATCCTCTGGAGAGTTTTAGTGGTGCACGGCTCTGCAATCGGATGGCTGTGGATTCGAAACCTACTAGGCATGTACCAGTGAAGTGTAATATTTGTATATTCATCTCAAGACATATTTTTCTATAAATATTGTCTATTAGGGCGAACTACTTATTACCGATATCTTCACAATAAATCCATTCATAAGCCAAACTGCAGGTTAGGTAAAATATACACTCGTAAGCAGAAGTTCGGGTCACTAATGTCGATTCCGGTTTAATAAGTTATAATAATTCTGAAAGTAGTAATGAATAAACAAGGCAACAATACACTTCTTTTCTTTTTCACTATTTTACTGTCCAAAGTTTATTTTACTCAGATAAGCAGTTTCTTTTTCACCATTTTACTGTCCAAAGCTTATTTTACTCAGATAAGCAGCTCTCCTCGATTTCGAGATATTTAGATAATGTGTTGTGTACACAAAATAACTTTAAAGGAAAAAGAACCGACTTTAACCATCAATATTGGACAGATTTGTGGTTTTCTCATCATACCCATTATCGGAACGGAACCAAATTATAATGGGACCAAACAGGAATCAGTTTACCCAGTCAAAAGTTTTGAGATAACAATCATAAAAAACTAATACTGACGAATTGAGAACCTCCTCCTTTTTGAAGTCGGTTAATGTGTGACCGGGAATTTTTGCTCCCGAGTGTATATAATACAAACGATAAGTAAGTACGTATCATGTCTTCAAAATTTGTTCCCAGCCCATTAGGATTTATAGATTTGAGTAAGTATGTCAAGAGGTTAGTAGATATTTCTTTTGCGTTGAACGAATCTATTTCCACGTTTTATTTCTTAGAATTCTCGTCAACACTATTGTTTTACGTCCCACTTTAAATTCTTTTATAACAATTCGTTGTCATGAATTGTCATGACATTTAACAGCTATACACTCTTTTGGATTGACCGCATTTTCTGTTTAATATCACCGGAGATAAATTCATCCATTGGCTAGAGCTATTTATAGTCATTATTATTCGGAAAAAAAAAGAATTGCATCGTGAATATTTTAACGGGTGACAAAGGCAGTGCAGTGAACACGTCTCACCGCAAACCCAAACCAATTAACCGTACCACCAGACTACACTGTCTTTCGTTCAAAAACCACCGTAATCAGACCTATATTTCGGTACCAATAACATAGGAACAAGCTCAATGCACACAGAAACAGTCACTCTCGACACGACCGTTGCGATATCTGGATAATTTGCCATCTCACTCAGAATGAATATGGAATATACAAAAAAAAAATGGAAATCGATGCTGAAAATCGTATAGAAAGCAGACGACCATAATCCAATTGTCTGCAGTCACTGCCCATCAGTGTTAGGCAGCTGAACACGAAATCTGATATTTTTGGGGACCGGGGAATATCTCTCTAGCTTCCAAATTGAGGGGAAACTATATGGGAATAGTTGTTTATTTAATTACTGGATAATGTGGTCAAGTCCCGAGGGAGCGTGATGAAAGTGAGTTGGTCACGAAATGGTGTTTGAGGAGACTTCTGATGTCCTTTTACCGAACCCCAATTTCGGTAACAAATTATGAAAATGCATTTTCATATTAAAACAGTATAAAAGGAATAAATGTTTATTTACGATTTGCGCTGACATCGTTTGTACATTTTGCAAATTAATAATGCATTGTATTTTTCACATTTCATTTGATTGTCGAGTCTCTGCTAATAGAAATCATATATATGTAGATCGACTTTATTAAAACAATACTAATTATTACTTAGTCTAAAAGTAGGTTTAGAACATGTTTTACCCTTAACTGCATGTTTTTTTTGTCATAATAAAATATTAGCGTTT
This sequence comes from Conopomorpha cramerella, assembly GCA_012932125.1. Taxonomy (NCBI): domain Eukaryota; kingdom Metazoa; phylum Arthropoda; class Insecta; order Lepidoptera; family Gracillariidae; genus Conopomorpha; species Conopomorpha cramerella. The sequence goes on from SJJU01020267.1 coordinate 12,139, forward strand.
CTAAATTATGCGGCATACATTATGGGAAAAATAAGGGAAAATAAAAACATGTATATGGTTAAAAACTGCGGAACGTATTAGTTGGACCTTTGATAATAATGTAGAGTAAAAAAACTGTATATGGGGTAGCTAGAAAAAAAAATTGAGGAAATTTATACTGATGTATTACTACGGATCTGAAAATTTAAAAAACTTGTTTAACTGTTAATCTAAGTAACCCTAAAAAAACACACAGTTTTTCACCAATTATAATACCCATGAATGCCCCAATGTGCGTCTGCCGCCAGCGTCCCATTGCACATGCCCAGACGCGAACCTGCGATTACCAAAAGCCGGGCGAAGCTACCACGCGTCCCCCGCTCAGCCACGCGCCTTAATTGAGATGCAGCTGCCGCCAGCCTCACGGCGCGGAAACAAAAGCGTATCGTCCCGGGAAAATATTCCATGCAGCACCGCAACCAGGCTCAGCTACACAAGAGCGACTCTCGATTGTTTTTAAAAATGTGTTGGTAGATAACTCAGACCAAACAAAACTAGACTTGAAAGCTTCGTAGCACCCTCAGTCTTCCTCTTTCTAAGTTATATGTGTGGAATTTGGATGTACTTCTGAATCTAAACTGGGGATGTGAATATCAAAACCACAACAAATCCACTCTTTACAATTTGTTAGAAATCAATAAAAAGCTTGCGAGTCCTGGAACATTTCTTCAAATTATGGTTGGATATATGCGGTTTTGAAAAATAAAAACTTCACACATTTTAAAAAGAGATTTACGCAGTTATGTTTAACTTTTCTCCTCCAGGATGGTGCGATTCAACATGTTAAACGATATTCGAGAAAAAAAAGAGAATTAAGAAAAATAGATAATTTGCGATTTTGATATTCACCTCCTAAACTGTCATTTTGGTTACGCCGTGGCTTTTGCCGTAAGGGACAGAAGATAAGTATCTCTTGCTATTTCACTCCTGCATGTTTATCATATCTTTATCTCGTTTTATTCTAAACGTCAGTGTCTTAAGTAATTTTTTTAATGTGACGGACTAATTTGACAGTGCCTATGCGTACAATAGTATGATTTATTCCTATGTAAGTTAAACTGAAAATTGAATACCAACATTTAAAGATTGTCGTCGCGTATAATATACTCTAACTTGAACGCATCAGAGTACAAAATTGTGTGAATAGGAACTGTGAAATTGGTTCGTCGAATTAAAAAATAGACTTTAGTTGTTTTTGGTCTATGGTAACTACCGCTCACAACACACGCCAACAAAGATTTCCCGTGACACCATGCTGGATGTAGAATGTAAAAACAGCGAGATAAGCGTTTGTGTGAAAGATCCGGGCTTGTAGATGCAGTGTTTTGAATTAACCACGTATCTGCGTAGATCAAAAATTGTCCTGTATTTCGTAAAACTTCAGTATGTTTTCACTTCCAGATGTACCTTGTGGCGAAACACATATAATGACTCATTTAGATAAATATATAATAACATAGATAGGACACAGTAGTACGTGATTGATGTACTAACTGCAGTGATAACTAAATAATATATAACCACTAGATTTAAGAATTAAAACCAGACAGAATCTAACATCTAACAGTGTCTCATTTTCGACCAAAATGTGATCTCCAACTTTTAACTTTTGGCACATTCACAGATCCAAAATGTCTGTGGACTGTTTTTTATTCCATAAAACATGCATGTGCATTCACTTCCAGATGTATCTACCTTTTTAACTTTTATCTTATGTTATGTATTGTTAGATGACATTTTTAGTAAAATTTTGGGTTGACCTGTCTAATTTAATAGTAATCTAACGGTGACTGGTGAAAAATAACATAAATTGTCACAAAATACACTTATTCAATTCTTATTTCTTACCGCCGTCAGAGATTCCTGAGAAATATATTTTCATTCAAGGAAAAAGTTTTATCTCACGAAATATCTTTGTACAGTGTCCGCTGATTCACGAGGATGTCACACAGCAGATCTTTATTCAGGCGGCGTACAAGACAAATTGGTTGGTTAATCCAGGAAAATTATATCCCGTACGTGGCGTTAACACATAACAAACACACCCCCGATGGCCGGCTATAGGAATGTATTAATACAATAATTCTGCCCTGACAGGGTAACAAATCTCACTGAATATGAAATAATAACATTGGTAATAAATGAATAATACTGAAGAGTATTTACTTTCATTTATAAGCGAAATAGATTTGCCAGGATAGCAACTAGTGGAGGTCCATGATCTCTACCCAACCTTCAGGAAAACGAGCGTGACGTATTTGTATGTATGCACGTATTTATGTTCATACAATACGTCTTTAATCCATGGTGATGTGGTAAACGCTTTTGATGGCTTGCAGAAGCTGGATGCGAGAAGCCGTAAACAGATCACAGTGCAATTGGAGAGGCCTATGTCCAGCAGTCGACAATTATGGACTAATGATGATGATCAAAAGCCTTTGGTATGATTGCTAGGTCACTTTTATTCTGAGAGTTGAGGTATAGATGGACATATACTTTATTATGTAACAAATAGTACCTACAGCAAAAAGGTTAATAAACAAGTATTTCACAAGGGTCTCCTAAAAACAAGAATGTAAGTATAGAGTAAAGACTGCGCGATTCCGCCCTGAAATGAAAAACACTAATAACAATGTTTGACTAGTGTAAGTCAAAGAAGAGTTTGAGACTCTACCCGCACCTAACAACGTCTCCAGGCACGTCCCAATTGGCGCAAGCACTCGTATATCAACACACGACTCGCGAAGTTACCGCGTCGAAAACTAGGCTACCTACCGCTCATTGCTGATGAAACTTCGCCGCAAACAAACAGTACTTTAACAAACTAATGCAACACAAACTCCCAACCTCAAGTACAACACAGTAATAAACAAATTAAATCGACTCCGAAAAGAGGTAGCGTGACGTCACTCAGCTCCTACTAACAACATGTTTCAGTGCAGGGAAACTTTTCAATTGGCATAAAGTTGTACGTACTAGGCGCCTGATCAAATTATTGCCATGTTGCGGTACCCTGCTACTCCGTCAAAGTTGCTCGCGGTACAGGAGCGAAAGGGCCAATGTCTGGTGATGTTTCACTGGATAACATTCCCTATTCGTAGGTGGCTCATCGCAGATCAAACGGCGCTTGAGGCATCGTCTTGCTGCGTTGCGAATCTAGTGTCTTGTTTGCTTACTGAAGGAGTTGACAAGAAAGATTACGTACTCGCTCGCTGTGTATGGGAAGTTCGTAATAAGTCAGCTACATTTGCATTAAACAACATCTACGGCGAGTTTATCTTCCAGATACTCAAGTCGGTTTAAGGTCGACGTAATTTTTCATGCGAGCGCTTCACTTCGAAGGAAGCTTCTGAAGAATATAACGTTTCAACGTTTATAAATCAATGAACCAATTTATACAGGAAAATTTCAAGTGTTTATTTAAAGTAAAATAATGTCTATCTAGTTGTAAGTAATTCAAAGTACATTCAAATCAAGGTTTTTAAACAATTCCGACTTTCAATGTGTTGGAGTTATCATGTGTCTTATAACACACAAAGATTATGAATACTTAAAAAACAAAAGTTACAAACTTAACCTACTCCAAGATAAAGCTAAAAAAAAGAAATCTCGCACCACTTAACTGAAAATGCTAAAACAAAAGATGTCCAACTGCGGCGACCATCGTACCTTTCGAAGATGACACAATTTGATCAAGCACATCCATTCCATAAAGACGTACTCAGTGCGCTCACTGGAGCAATCGCAAAAACTGCGACCCATTTATCTCTGTTCATACGGAGGCATGAGGCAGGAGCTCCACGGGTCATCAGTCAAGTGAAGAGCCCTCGGGCCCACCGACTGCCGCTCTCGATGCACTTTTGCCTCATGAATTCATATCTCGGACGCAACTCGTCCCGATTCACAGTCGTTTGTCATTTCGCTCCCGATTCCACTTGTGTCACCCGGAAAATTTGAAAATAACTATTCGTGAATTCCGCGCATCCAGAGAGTAATATTTAGACGTAATAATATTTTTTTTACATAAACTTCACGCCTTTAATCCCAAAGACGGGTAGGCAGAGGAACTTGCTAAAGCAAGTACCCACGGTTCACCGAGCGTATTTAACCCAACTTGACAGGGAGTGAGCCCATCGCCGTTATAGGGTTCACTCACCTTGTGGTGTACGGGTTTCATCACGATGTTGTCCTTCACCGTACGAGCGTTGCCTTGCGTACATAGGCTCTGAAAAAGAGTCCCATTGGTACACGTCCAGTAGCCGGACTCGAAACCGGGACCTCCCGCTTACAAGTCAAGTATCCGACCAACTGGACCACAGACGCTCTATTTTTTGTCTTTTATTAAAACTCTCTGTACAGCGTAAATAATGGCGCAGGTCTTTTCATAAGTAACAGGTCATAAAAGTAACTTTTCATGTTTTCGTTGTGGTTCAACAGTGTTTTCCATATGAGTTTGCACGGTCGGCACTAAGTGAGGTAACCACGGAATTTGGGAAGTTTGGAAAGGTATGCGCTTGCGGTTGTAATTGGAAGTGCAATTTGAAAATCAACTCGGTAAAAGCGGTTTGGTCTAGAAGCCGATAAATTATCTACTGTAGTAAAAACGTTTATACCTATTTATAGTAGACAATTTATTGATTTATTTTAGTATTATAATGAGCTCGGTGGTTTGTAGCACAAAACCTTAAAATTTTCGTCTGTAATTGTATATTTGCGTTTTGATTTCGCTTACAATACAAGCCTATTCTAAACTATTCTTTCTAACATCGCAACAAAATCATAAAAACCTCATCAATATGTTTCTTTAATTATAAGTTTTTGTTTTTCATTACGCTCTCATGTTATCTCACCTTTGCTAAAGTCGTTAGTTTCCGTTGTATCCCGTTCTCTATTTAGTGTGGGGCACTTTATTCGCTCGGAAGGAATGCAATTTTTTCCCGAGTCGCACGCGACTCATCCGTCAGTCTGAGTGGAGAGCCACTCAACTCGCATCTGACACAAAGAGATTTTGAATTTCATTCCGCACAGCGCCGCATAAGTTTTCTTCCGTTGCTGGATTGCGGTGCAAATATTAAAGTGCTAGTTTTAGCAATGTTTCACTTTTATTAACATTCCCGCGTTCCGTGGATTTTAGCGGCAAGATGTGTGGCTCCATAGTTTTTGGCGTTAGAGTGCAGTCTCTGGTTGTGGAACGGTGAAATTCTGAGTCTCATATACTTTGTTGTTTCAGAATTCGTGAATAACGAGGACCGTCAGGTCTTTTGCTCATACTAGTGTGGAGTATCTAATATCCTAAGCTTACTTGGTTATATGGACGAAATAAAATACAGACATTATAATTATAAGAAAGATAATAAGAAAAATAACCGACTTTTTAAACTTCCCTTCGATTTATCTGGTCTGCCACCAACAAACCCTGATATTCTTATCATTGGACTACATACATCTTAATCATAGAAATATCTTCCTTTCAACAAAAAAAAACAATAGACAAAATAGTTTCATAAGCGACAAATTTATCTGCGAACAAACGTAATAATATATACGGTCGAATTCGTTGAAGTTGAATCTCCTTTTTTGAAGTTGCTTAACCCTTAAAAATGTTTTTTACATTAAGTAAACATACATAGGTACTTATTAGGGGTATGAACTATACATACTGATGTGGCGGTAATTAAATTACATATAATTGGATTGTTGTTTCGTCTATTGTTTTTACTAATCGAAAGACTTTCGTATCTAGTTCTCAATGTACATCGATAGAAAATTTTAACTAACCAATGAACATAAAGCTATTGTGGTTTGAAAACCACATTGCGACTTTAAGGGTTAAAAATTAGACTAAGTTTGCAGTCACTGGTCGTCTACTCAGTACTAGAATCTAATACAACTACGTCATTACGGTTTAACATTACAATTTGTAAAAAATAAAAAAATGCCTAGGAGGCAGTTAAATTATAAAGCTCCAAATTCAAAGTCCCATTCAGCGGTGTCCAAATGAACAGCTCCACTCATACAAAACCGGTCC
>SJJU01020278.1:0-14270 GCA_012932125.1 Conopomorpha cramerella
CGTCCCGGCGGCCGCCGGCGCACTGCGCGTCTCCCCCGCCGGGCGGCGGTGGCGGCGGCGCGGCGGCGGCGGCCAGACGTCGCACTCCCTCGGGCCGGTTCATGGACACGCTGCATCCACTGCTCACCTTCTCCAGCGACGATATTGCTGATATGGACCGAGAGGTGCGTACTTATTTTCTTTTCTACGATACTTTGAACATACTGATATTTAATTGTTACAAACTCAAAATAAGGTACGATTAATACGAACTGAAGGGACTACAACTAATATCAATTAGTTTGATTCTTATCTAAAGTGAATAAAGTTAACATTCGATCTGGGTTGAGTGAGTTGCCAGTCAGTTGCACAAAATTTTTAACCGCCAATATCTTTCATAACAAACTAGACATTTTTAAATTTACAAAAGTATTCGGTACAGATTTAGTCCTAATACACATTATTTCATCCAGCAGGCAAGGCAAAAGGACAGAAAATTAACTAAATTTGATCATCTTTTCATGATTGTCTCAAGTCTAAATTGACCACATTGTACCTATGTACCTACTCTGAATAATTTTTCTACATCTTTCTAAGGTCGAAGATATCTTCAACGAGTCAGACGAGAGTTCGTCAGACGAGGACAAGAACGCTGGCGATGACCTTGACGACGAAGAGAACCCACCAGAAGACAGACTTATTACCATGGAAAATGAAGAAGCCTCGAGAGACAGGTAAAAACATACTTACTTTTATACAGTCTAAACATATGAAAACAATAGTACCTATATTTTTCAAAATATAAATATTTTTTGGCATTCATTGTTTTTACGTTCCACACTTTCAACTGGTATGATCAATTTATACTTAACATTGTTTTTATTACAGAGTACGAGAAAGATTCACAGCAGACAGTGATTCCGACACCAATTTAGGGGGTAAGTTATAGTCAAACCTCATAATTCTAATAGTAATGGGTATACGTAGGTAGGCATGTATCGGGGATTGGCCACCAATCATAACCCACTCATCTGTTCCACCGCCGACGTATACCAAAATAGAGTTTTGTGGAGTCCGACAATTCTTTTCTAATTTAAGCCAATCAAGTCTTATTTCTTAGGATAACGCTCCATAAGCATAAACGAAGCACCAAACGAATTGGTGAAATACAGGCGTGGCAAGAAATTTAATTGAATATTCAATACTTTCACGCCAAAGGGTCCTTATAGTACTGTGCCCAAGCCCACGGCCAATAAAATGGTCATCGTATCAGTTTTGACGACACTTCCTCTGTCACTATAAGTAGAGGTAGTCACAATTTATCATGTGACAAGTAGAAAAAGAACCTTGCCTAATGACATTCATATAATATTTGAAGATTCACAAGTTATGGACTCGAAAAGAGAAGAAGAATGACATTCATATGACTTTCAAATTTCTACTACTGGTCCACATAATACTTGTTTCGTATTCAGTAATATAAAGGACGATTTTTTACTATTTGGCCAAATCCCGTACCATGACACCTAAAAATATTTTTTACGCTGTGTGACAAGTGTTTTACCACTCATCTAGCGCTCTCCCTGTCACACAGCGAAATCACTATCCCCCTTACCAATAAAGGTTGTAACTTATAACGAAGTTATTACAGGTCTACTGAAACGGATTACTCCGAATTTGGCAAATTAAGCTGAGTTTGGTATAATGTCGGAATAGATAAACCGCGTTTATTGGTAACTAGCTGACCCGGCAAAACGTATTTTGCCAATATACCTACATTATTAACAGTGTTTCTGTGGTATATGTATGTATTATACATATAGACCTTCCTCAAGAATCACTATCTGCTAAAAGAGACCGCATCAAAATCCTTTGTATAGTTTTGAAAATCTAAACATACCTACATTGGGACAGACAGCGGGAGGAGAGGAGACTTATGCTATGTAATGATTATGTCACAGGTAAAATGTATGAGTAAGACGAATCAATATGTTACATAATCACAGCGTTTAATTCAAATGGTCTTTCGGCTGTTATTAAGTGCTCTCTTTTTCATTTTTTTCATGAACATAGTAGTATCGTTTTTAGTGCCTAATTAATTAAATAACATGGTACAGACGGCCACATAAATTCACGTACTAAAACCAACTGGCAAACAAATTTGTCTAATTTTGAGTAAAGCGGTATTTTCCAAACTAACGACTTTGTTTTATACTATGTATTGAAACCGTATTAGGTACGGGGGCCAGGTCGCAAGGAACTCAAAAGTTGTAAACCCCAAAGCATACCCCAATAAAGACTACAGTACAGACACAGTATTCGACAATAACTCTGATCTGTATTAATTCCAGATGACGATTCCCGGCCAGCGAAGAAACGCGCGCGGCATTCCTCCTCGGAGGCCGCTGACGATGATGACAGCTCTTGGAACTTGATGGGCGCCGCGCTAGAACGTGGCTTCCTTGCAGATTGAACATACAAATAAACTTGTTTTTCTTTTTCTACCATCTTTCCTTTTATTGTTTTCCCACTTTATTCTTAGAGACAAGGGTAGTGTTTCTTTCAAAGATAACAGTTACTAAAAATAGGTAAGAATTAAAAATAGATAGGTTTTAAATAAGTAATAATAGGTCTTCAAGTCACGGATTATGAGTACCTAATGAACAAGTGTGCTCAATTGTAGACTGCTTCTTCTTCGTCTTGCTGCTTAACAATAGACAAGATGATGGTGAAATGCTTGTTCACTGAGAAATAAAAATTACATTAAAATAATAGTTTTAAATGAATCTGTTAGGTAATCTACTGAATGTTACTAGGCAAAGGCATCATTATATTTTATGATGCCTTTGCCTAGTAACATTCATTCCAGTCGCCCTAACTGGGGCCTAATTCTACTACATTATGGTAGTTGCATCACTGACATTGTAGTGGCAAACAGTTATCATTGCTGATTTCATTACTTTCATTTCACCGCTGTCCTTAGTATAACAGCAATGCACATTGTTTGCCACTATGATGCCAGAGTACCAAACTTTTGCCCCCTGTTTGTGAACCTACATAAAATAAATACCACCTATTCAATGTGAATCTACAAACAGTGATAACCCAAGTCAGTTCAGTGCTATCCTGTATAGCATGGCATTAAAATCGGTCAGTATGGGAAACTAAAAGATATACGAAGATTTGTTCTTAGGAACCAAGTCACCGATTTTGATAAAAAGAAAAACTGCATTCACACTTTATTTAAAAAAAGAACTGTATTCAGTTCGGGAATCGAATCCGGTTGCTTTGAAAAAATAAACTTGCACTTTTCACTTTTTCTTTTTAAATATTGATTGTGTAGGTCTTAGCTGTAAATGTCTTTATTAAACATGACGTTGAAAATGAATAAAATGCATTGTTTTGACATACTTTAATTTGTCATAGTAGGTGTTCGGAGTGACCACCGGGTTCTATTGCCACCCTGTATAATCAGTATGTCTTGAAGGAAATTATGGAATGTTTAATATTAATTAATGTATGGCAATGAACTAAGGCCCCAAATTATAAATAACAAAATATTCACTCTTGTACCATTTGCTACAATTAATTAATTATATTCTTAATTACCTTATAACAATCAATTCTAATGAAAAAATGTCATAATTTACAATTTCCTAATCACTCACAGGGAACTTCTGAGATCAGTTACAAAGAAAAGAAAGTAAGTAAAACAATTAAATCTTTGAACTAACAATGTATATTATAATTTCTAATTACACTAATGAGGTATACTTAAACAACAAATCTAAATAGCATATGGATCATCTTTGTCAAAGACATGATACTTTGTATAAGTAGGTTTTGATGTGAAATCCTTTTTCCCGTCTTGCCAACCTCTAGAAGGTGCCTTATCGTAGTCAAACTGGCTGCTGCGTTTTCCAAATATATCAGATTCCTTATCAATATCTTCACGATACCTCTCCTTGGTTACTTTCTTGCCAGTCACTGGGTCTGTCACATCTCCAAATGGATATACAACCTCTTTTACGTGATGTGTGATTAGTTTGGTAAGCTTGTGAGGTAATGCCTCTATTAAAACAATATCGCCTGTCTTGCACAGTTTCTCAGGATCATGACAATAATAAAATTCATCTTTTTTGAAGTACTGGAATAAAAGAAGAAAGATTATAGTTACCTATGTCGAAATAAAATGAGCAATTAATGGAATAAATGATAAAAATTACAAATTACAGGTGTCCCATTAGTGCTATCACATTTAAGACCTAATAGTGTAACAGATAAAACATCAAAATGTACAGGTACTCTGCACACTTTTGAAAAGAGGATAAATTTGACAACATAGTAGGTACGATCCTAGAACTTAATGCACTGTATAAGAAACTATGTTTTGGCTTTCAAAACCTTACACATAATATCAGGATGCACAGAAGAGAATCCCTTACCATCAATAGATTTTCGTCTAACTCCAACCTTTTCACACGAATTTTTGCCGCATTTTGTTTGACCGTGGGCACACATTGACCTAGCAACAAAAATTTTCTAGCCGCGTCTGCAACTTTTTGTGCCATATTGCTGTAATATTTCCTCAGACAAGATTTATTTTTGTAGTATCTCTTCTCTATACAAAAAATAACCTCAAAATAATACAAACCGAAACGTCAATATTTTTTTTTATTTTTGATTGCTACCTGCTGAAGATGTTCATTATAATGAGCCAAATAAGACTTTTTAACCTACAAGTTATAGAAGGCCAGCTCTTCAGAGTCCAACGCTCACACTCACTGGTACGCCCTATGGAGGTCGCCGCAGCACTGGCCCTATGCGTAGGTATAAACAATTGATCGATTGTGCGGGTTAGCAGGTATAATACCTCGATATCACGTTCGACAGACGAGGACTCCTAGAACTAGGTAGGTTCGCATTAGAGTGTGAATATGGGCACCTTCGGAGAGCTGACACGAGCCTACATACAGGGCACCATCTGGTCTGAGACTGCTAACCTTTCCAAACAAGTAAAACCTCGTCAGGCAATTTATAAAGCGAATCGTGGAAAAGTATAGAAAGAAAGTATTGTTTACACACTACATTATTCCCTTCCCTTGCCTACCCTAAATAATAATTTACCTTTGAGACACCTACACAAAATCCTTTTCTACATAGGTATAGTTCGTGCATTCATGATTCCATTCCTTTTCTACAAATGCACGAACTATAATTGAGATCGCAATATTATCTAATAACTACTTGCTATTACATAGTATTTTAAGCTATTGTAACTTAACTACACATGTAGGTCAGAAGCAAAACTCCATAGTAAACATAATATTTTATTTACAATATTAATCATTGACATCCATCTTAACTTAAATTACCTTTTCTTATACCATAAAGTAATATCATGTAGAAAATACATGTAAAAAGTAAGTTCCATAATCCCAAAATAACATAAAACTTAAAACCACTGACATTTACAATTTAGTTTCAAGCCGGGACCAACTTTGTTATTGGTTTGACAATAGTCACCAAAGCTGCCAATGAAGACATTGTTCCTAAAAGTCCCACAGTACTTGGACTTAATTTAGTAAACCCTAAGGTTGTTAATGGAATGAAGATATCACAAGTATTTTTCAATGTATCAATAAAAACATCTTTGTGGCAACTCATCAATACTACAGTATTTTTCATTGCTTGCGATGCACTAAAAGAACTTGAACGTAACAATTCGTTGGGCTTTAAAAAATGTGATCTGTTTAATTCAAGTATGTGAACAATTTCATAAAAATCTCTCACTAAATTAGCAACTATGGATAATAACCAGAAGCGGTTTGCCGTTTTGTTCCATTTATCCGAGTCACTTCTGAGGAAGCCACTTTTCTCTAGCCACACCATGTGGTCAGCAAACAGGAATAGGCCCCTTGAAATTTTGCTTATTGTCAGTAAATGACGTAGCCAGGGATCCTCTATGTGCATACTGTTTAGTGCTAAATAGCAAGCATCTATGCATCTTCCAAACCTTAAAACTGAAAATAATTATATACTCATTAGATATCTTACTTTTAAGTCATTAAATTTAGCAGTCAGGGAACAGAAAATAGATACAATTTAATTATTGTTATGAAGAGCAAGACTTTGGACTACTGCATGACGAGTTAAGAGGTGTGATATTAGGATATACTATGATCTCAATACACAAAAAATTAAAATTCAAGATGATACATACTTTTTCTAAATGAGCTTAGACTGCTTTCAAGGTTTCTGATTCGGTCAACTGAATATTTGTTTGCATTTTTTCTTTCTAGTTGATGCCATACAATTCTACTGGCATACTGAATCAATCTGTAATTTAACAAAGCAAATCATTAGTGTCTTAGTTAAGAATTCAAGCTGCCATTGTATGCTAAATACCTTCAAACAAATAAAGAATTAACAGTTTTACTAGCAAAGCAAACTTGTTTAGTATTATGCTAAAGCGCAGGAATTAACTAAGTAATGGGTAAAATTATTTGGAAAGTAAATTTTAAGCTACACAAATGGGCATAACATTGTCCAGTATAAAGTTTCAATAACCTTGCAATTTTATCGCGTCCGTTTGATTCATTGTTTACTTTTATTAAAGTTTCCATGACTTGATTACTTGGGTTGAACTTTGGTCTTTATAAAATGTGTAAATAATGTTGAGATTAAGAATTGTTACTAAGTTTTCTGACTCATTAACTTTTAGCACTTTGCGACCTTAGATTATTTTCACTGCATCTTCAACATTTTCGTTACCGCACCAACAACAACAGTCAACAGAATAATTTTGAGAAAAAAAAATGTTTTGCAAAAATGTTGACAGTAGTGACACTGGTAAACGGCTGTATTTTTTTTTATCTATGCCTAGGTAATGCTTTGTAATGACGATTGACATCTCGCATTGGGTTATTGACGGTGTGGAGTAAAACGTAATGCCGGAAGTGATTAATGAAATTATTTCGACGTTGTGAAACTTATGATTATTATCATTATTTATTTAATGGTAAATATTTGCTTAGACAGGACATGGACCAGTTAAAAAACTAAATCACGCTTAATTAAAAAGTAGCATTGCTCTGAGAGGTAAAGATATTGAATTTCTTTTACTTGGCAACACTCGGCAATAGCCATAATTATATTTAGTTCATTCTTTGTTCATTCATTTTTGTCAGCCATTTTGACTATTATTTCTACTCTGCGCGTCTCCGAAGTGCTGTGTCACGAGTTCATGGACTAAATCCTCAGACTAAATCTAATTTGTGGATATTTTGTGGAGTGTGATGTGCTGTGGATATTTGTACTTATGTGAATTGTGCAAACTGTCGTGATATTTTGTGGTAAGACTTGACTAACATTACTGTGCAAACTCTGAAGAAATACCACTCAACAAAGGCGACATTTTGAAGTGACGTGTAATGTTGTGCGTTTCAGATAGTGGTTCTTCGTACACTGAGCTTTCATGATTGGATTACCGCGTAGCGATAGAGATCGAGAACGAGATCGAATTACTGTGAAAATACGCAATATGAGACGCAGTTCCTCCAGGGATAGTATGCCCCGTTCTAAGAGAACGCGCAGTAGTATCGGCCGGTATGACGACAGTTCTGATGAAAGGGGTTCACCAGATAGAGTACGAAGGCGCGTGCGGTCGCCAAGCCCACGGGGACGTTATGTCTCGCCTCATCGCGAAGATTACGCTCGTCCTCGAGAAGATTCCGTGAGACTCTACTACAAGGTTCTATGCGTCAGTGCGCTTCACCCTAAGGCATCGGATGAGATCATAAAAGACACTCTCTACAGAGAATTTAAGAAATATGGAGACTTCAGTATAAAGATTTCCCATGAATTGGATGAGAGAGTGGCCTATGTCTGCTTTAGAAGCAGTGAGGATGCCAAAGATGCTAAACATGGCAAAGCAAGGATTATTTTATACGACAAAGTGGCAATAGTGGATCCTGTGTATGAACCAGTTCGATCTGAATATAGGGGTAGGCCTCGTAGCATCAGTCCACCAGATTATGATCGCCCTTATTCTTATGCTTGGTCTCCAGACGCTGTGAGGAGGAGACCACCACCAGATGACAGAGGCTATGGCATTCCTCCTTCTGTGCCGCCACATCACAGGGAATTTAGGCCCCCTATGCATGAATATCCTATGGCTGGTCCCCATGGTCCTCCAATGCATCATCGCCCACCTATGCACCATCCACCACACCCTCATTACATGCCACGCCCCTACATGCCAAGACCTCATCATCCTCCATTTGAAAAAGCTGAGAACAAAAAAGATAAATTCCCTAATTATTTGCATCACATTCAACCAGAGGATGATCCTTTAGCAACCCGAACCCTCTTTGCTGGTAACTTAGAAATTAATATATCAGATGAGGAGTTACGTCGTATATTTGGTCGTTTTGGTATTGTAGAGGACATAGACATCAAGAGACCTCCTCCTGGCACAGGTAATGCATTTGCATTTGTGAGGTATCAGACTCTTGATATGGCTCATAGAGCAAAAGTTGAGCTCTCTGGCCAGTACATTGGTAAATTCCAATGTAAAATTGGTTATGGCAAAGCCACACCTACTACTCGTGTCTGGGTGGGTGGATTGGGCCCATGGACTTCTGTTGCTCAGTTAGAGAGGGAGTTTGATAGATTTGGAGCTATTAAAAAGATCGAGTATGCTAAAGGTGAACCTCATGCATACATTCTCTATGACTCAATTGATGCTGCACAAGCAGCTGTCAAAGAGATGAGAGGATTCCCATTGGGCGGACCAGACCGGCGATTACGTATTGATTTTGCTGACGTTGGCAATGGGGCACCATTCAGACCCAAACCTTATGCTGCTCCTCCTGTAGGAGAAGATGGCAGGCCCGTTGAAGGTTATGAGGGTTATGAAGGCACCTATGATGAAAGCTATGGATATGGTGTTGCTGGGTATCGGGGGCGCGGGGGACACCGTGGCAGGGGTCGTGGTATGTACAGAGGTGCATACCACGGAAGTGGGGAATATCGTGACGAAGAATGGCGCCGTAACCCCGATGGGGATTACGAAGGCCGCGCCAGACGGTCTGGTTCTCGCGAGCCCGGTGTCGACCGCTCCCGTTCACGGTCCCCACGTCGTCGCTCACCTGACAGCGATTCTGACGGGTCCCAGAGGCGCACCACAAGTATGCTGGCTTCTTGCAGGACTCTACCAGAAGTTGTGCGTAAAGCTACCACCATTTGGAATGGTGCTCTGATACTTAAAAACTCTTTGTTCCCTACTAAATTCCACCTTACAGATGGCGATTCTGAAATCATTGATAGTCTCATGAAAGATGAGGATGGAAAGAATCAGTTGAGGATAACTCAGAGACTAAGGTTGGATCAGCCAAAATTAGATGATGTCCAAAAAAGAATTGCTACTTCTAGTTCCCATGCTATCCTCCTTGGAGTAGCTGGTTCCACTGCCTCCATCACTAATGATGATGCCAGCATACAGACACGGCCAATGAGAAATCTGGTGTCATATTTGAAACAGAAGGAAGCTGCTGGTGTCATATCACTTCTAAATAAAGAAACTGAAGTGACAGGTGTACTGTACTCTTTCCCTCCTTGTGATTTCTCATCTGAGCTATTGAAACGGTCTTGCCATAATCTCACTGAGGATAGTCTTAAGGAAGATCATCTGGTTATTGTGGTGGTGCGAGGTGGTACAGCTTAATTCAATACCTTTATGTCATGAAATTTTACCATTCCTTGGATTTAGGTACCGAAGTTGAGATAAATGAAGTCGTATTATTGATTTGTATTCTGTACCAGTTTTGTAAATTGTGACTTGTGTAGTGCAATACAGAATAATGTGGGTGTTTGTTTTTGAATGATTGTGAGGACAGTTACCGCTGTGAGTGTTCAAAGTTCATAGTTTTGGTTCAGTGTATCACTTAATTATTAATTGAAATTTCCATCTGCAGCTGACAGATGCAACTTTAACATACTTCATACTTGTGTGTCTATGAACAATTCACAATGGTAAAAACTATTTTATACTACAGTGTATTTGTAGGCAACTGTGTAGTGTAAGTGTGTGAAGTATCAAATGAATAGATGATAATTCTGGTTAGTTACTACATAATAATTTGCATATGCAAAAGTTTATTATTTTTACATTATGTATGTGTACTGTTTTGTGGTCACACAAAAGTGCAGTAGTTTGTGAATGTGTTAAGTTTTGTGCCCAAATTTTAGTGTCTTTGCAAACTGTAAACTATAGTGAAAAATACCATAAAATGTTTACCTTTCTGATTGTGTCAACATATCAGACTCTTTCAGTGTTAAGGCATAAATTGAAAAGTGGTATTTAGTTGGGTGATCAATATTGTTTGTGTTGAGAAAATATTACCTTGGTAAGTTTTATTATAATAAGGTATAACAGTAACCTTCTAAATGGTTTCAGAAGTTAACAAGTAGTTAAGAAATATTGTATTTATATTTTAAAAATTATTAATAAAGTATCACTTACTATCATGTATTCTTAACTTTCATTAAATGTTTTCATTTAGATTGTGGCCTTAGCATGAAGCAGATGTGACACATGATCAGGTGGTGCAATTCTCTTAGTGTACAGGATGAGTCGGAAGTACAGTTTAAAACCAAAGTCAACTGTGTCTGTAAACAACTGAGTCCATTTCACCAGGCGTCGACCAGACGAAAAATAAATTCGTCCGCTTCTTATAAAACGCATAATTAGTTGGTCAAGTTTGTATGGGGAGTTCTAATTTTCTTTCGTCTGGGGCATTGACATCTGCTGAAATTGACTCCGTAGAGTCTGCCGGGGCTTTTAGCAAGGTTATTGCTGTGTATTTCGCTCTCATCGCTTACAGTTCTGCATCGTGCGGACTTGGCTGGAGATACGCGTTTACGTCACTACAAGAATTGCACAGTACCTACCTACTCACTCATTCCAAAAGTTGGTTGATGACTGGAATCCACCAATTAAAATGTATTAGTCCAATGAAGAGATTTTATTAAATTGTAAAACTTAGTAGGTACTTGACATATTGTGAATAAAACTTACCAGTCATCACTCACCTTCTATTATGCTGAGGGAATTCCAACTGGAAATACATACTGTAGATTGTACCTACTGCACACAAGGTAAATTTCTTTCTCCACTTGATGTAGGCTGCGCACTCGGTAAGTTACACAAATGTGTTGATTTTTTTACTTTTGTACATACTACTGATATTCTACATCGAGTTATTTATTTGCCTTTTCTTATCACAGGTATTGTGGCTGCTTCGAGAACAGTGTTAGTGTTGTGATCTGTGTTGTGATAGTTTTAACAGTGGAGTTATTTATTTATTATGAATATATAATTGGTTTAGTCAGTATATATCTTAGAACGTTTTAATTGATCTTCTTTCCAAACGGTATGAGATAGTTTGGATCATAGTCGGTTAGGTTATTGGGCGGGGATAAACAACATATCAACATGACTTAGCTGTAGGGTATATTGTTTCTACAAGGCGCCAATCCTTTTACTAATAACCAAAGTTTTACTGGGTGTAAATGAAAACCTAAAAATACTCCTTACGTTGTTGGGCTCCTTTTTTTCGTTTCGTAAATTTGTTCATTTTGATGAGCCCAACTCTTAAATAAAATTTGTCATAAAAAGGACAAAACACTGTACACTGTTATTAGTAAGAGGGTTAACTATAACCAGGAGACGATTTCAAATCAAAGCAGTCGGCAGCGCATAAAAAATCAGCGTCGTGTGTATCACCGGGCGCCGAAGCTCTGTGTAGTCTCTCTTCCCTTGAGTCGTCGCGCTGCTGCCGGCTAATATGGCGAAAGTGTTATTAAGTAACCCGTCAAGCATGTCGGCGCCTGCAATGCTTCCAATCACCAATGAGTCTACGAGCAGCTTGCACTGGAGTGGGACAGTCTACGGGGAGCATGAGCACTGGTGGTGGTGTGTGATATTCTGATATTACTCAGGACCCTTACTCAGTTAAGCTTCCACACTATGGATAAGTATTTATGAGAGACGCCATTTCATAACGGAAATGATCTGTGTGACTTGAGACCAAGAGGTCATAGGTACCTAATGTTCGACTTGAGTGGAGATTGTCTGTAAAAACTAAAAAATAGGTACACTATTTTAGAAGTAACTTCTCACAAATAAAGAACCAACCATACAATTACTAACCGCCTACATACCTACTTTACGTATGTCTACCCCTAATATGGTAAAGGAAAATCTCGAAAGGTAGGTACGTAGAGTGCAGTTCCTATTATCTACTTAAGATTTTTTACAGATGTATGTGATATCCAAGGAAAATATTGTGAGGATACTTTGTAAGGACGCAACACGGGCCGAAAACCCAAACTTGAGAATTGAAGACTCTGTAATCACGTAGAAGTGGTCAAACGTTTTATTAAATGATTTTAAAACATGCATTATCTGTAACAAAATTAATTCTACTGGCAATGGACAGCAACTACACCCTTAGCCGTCCTTGGCTTTATATGCATAGGTATGTAAGTATTAGGTACCTTACATGGCTGCGGTGCATTTGCCGTGCAGTAGGTACGCACGCACATATCTAACCCCCCGAAGTGCGCGTCAATAGAGAAGAAACGCGAAGCTGGATGTAGATGGCGCTTTGTACGCTTGACCCATATGAACTAATGAAAGTGAGGCAATCATGAACTTGTAGTGACATCGATTAACCAATCGTGTTGTTTTGGGTCAAGCTATACTAACGCCATTAGTTCATAAGTTTTTATCCCTATTGTCTTCTCGCGCTTATAGCATGTACATTTCAACCACGCGGCCAACTCCTCTGATAGGAAAGATCTTTTTCCAGGGGTTAGTAAAGATTTGTTAGAAACATAATCCCGAAGGAAAAATTTGTTACACTAAATTGGCCAAATTAGGTCCGACAGAATATGGCCGCTCCGACCGCATGTTGCGGTAGATATCAAACGCTATAAAACAGTATCTACACTATTACTAAGGACTTTTGATACATCATTGGAAAGCTTTTGATTTGTTTCATTTGTTAGGCTATATGTCGGCACTGTTGCATTAATTAACAAAAAGTTATGAACATAATTAGATTACAATAATACCGATGCTTACAACTACGCAATAAGTTAGTTTTTTTAAAGTATTTTATTATCAGTCGTTAGTAAAAGATTTGTTACAATCAATGAAAGTGTAATCCAACTAATAAATTAATAGGCTTTTTTGTTAGAGCGAATTTAAGTTGGCCGCTCCGTAGGCCATATGCCGAAAATATTGTGACGTCTAATTAGCTACGGGATTCGTATTTTTAACAATTGTCAATGCAAAACTATGCAATATATTCTTTATTATCGACTTATTAAGGAATCAAAACTCAAACTTACACAATTTAGGAAAAAATAACAATAACCTTTTACTATGGATATTGTCTCAAGTACGGTGACTATGATTCAAGGTATATTGTTTTCATACTCGCCCCGTAAAAACTAACACAGTATGATTTGTCATGTGCTTTATTAAAAACCAACATAATAACAAAAAATAAAGGTAAATAAAATATTTACTTTAGTAATAATTAAATGTATTACCTAGTAGGGCGAGTATGAAAACAATATACCTTGAATCATAGTCACCGTACTTGAGACAATATCCATAGTAAAAGGTTATTGTTATTTTTTCCTAAATTGTGTAAGTTTGAGTTTGATTCCTTAATAAGTCGATAATGAAGAATATATTGCATAGTTTTGCATTGACAATTGTTAAAAATACGAATCCCGTAGCTAATTAGGCGTCACAATATTTTCGGCATATGGCCTACGGAGCGGCCAACTTAAATTCGCTCTAACAAAAAAGCCTATTAATTTATTAGTTGGATTACACTTTCATGGATTGTAACAAATCTTTTACTAACGACTGATAATAAAATACTTTAAAAAAACTAACTTATTGCGTAGTTGTAAGCATCGATAATATTGTAATCTAATTATGTTCATAACTTTTTGTTAATTAATGAAACAGTGCCGACATATAGCCTAACAAATGTAACAAATCAAAAGCTTTCCAATGATGTATCAAAAGTCCTTAGTAATAGTGTAGATGCTGTTTTATAGCGTTTGCTTTCTGTCGGACCTAATTTGGCCAATTTTAGTGTAACAATTTTTTCCTTCGGGATTATGTTTCTAACAAATCTTTACTAACCCCTGGAAAAAGATCTTTCCTATCAGAGCAGGTGGCCGCGTGGTTGAAATGTACATTG
>SJJU01020282.1:0-10020 GCA_012932125.1 Conopomorpha cramerella
GAGTGGAGCGAGCGCGTGGAGGCGAGCGAGGCGGGCGAGGCGGGTGGTGATGGAGGCGAGGTGGGGGCGAGCGAGGCGCGGCGCGAGCTGCGCGGGCTGCGGCGCGGCGCGCTCGAGTTGAGGCTCGCCGCGCACTCCGCCGCGGGCGCGTCTGTCACCACCGCGCCCATTCTTGTCACTACTACTGAAAATCGTAAGTACAGATGTAAAGGGAAACTGACTGGCAAACAAACTGACAAACACAACATATTTAAGTGTGAGGGGATCATCCATTCATTCATAGTTTTGTCGTGTGTGAAAATTGTCTAGCGATCAAGTACATTTTAGAAGATTGCAATCAAGAATATATTTTACAGAAACTGATTTCATTCATAATTTATTCAAAATGGTGTGATAAGTCATTGGCAATTAGGTAGGAGACCAATCCAGAAGAATAAATTTGATTTAAATAAATTATATTTTTTAGAGCTAAAATGTTCTTGATCCCTAGACACTTTTGATGCATCTTAGGCATTTAAGAATAAACCAGTACACTTACAGAAATAGCAGTGTTCAAATTTTAACTCAATAAAAGCCTAACATATTTTTGTTATTTACAGCTGCTGTAGGTCGCATCGCTTCATCCCCGGCAGTAGTGCGGGGCGCGGCCGGAGGAGCGGCGCGGCTGCCGTGCGCGGCGGGCGGCGCGGCGCGGCGGCTGTGGGCACCGCTTCCGCACAGACATCGCATTGATGACGGAGACTTGATTATTACCCGTAGGTTTCTAACAGATTTTTGTTTAAAAATGTATGTCATGTATTATCGAAAAATCACTTGACCCAAGGTTAGGTGTTTTTCTGATGGATTTTGGACTCTATAGACGTCTGTTATTCTAATTACCGACTCCATCGCATAAACCCGGGTGAAGTTTATTATAAAATCTAGCTCTTTTAATTGCAAAGCTAGATTTGGTAAATTTATTGTTTACTGTTTAAATAGGCAAGTGTCCCTTATGTGATATCTTCTTTGAAATCTTTAGATAATTCCAGTGAAGACATTCAATAAGGTTCAACGTATGGGTTGGTCAAGTGGCAATATGATAAGCCTTTGTTTGATTAAGGGTTAAGATGTTGGAAAACTTCTATTTTCTTAGATCTAGGAGTCTAATAATTACTTTGAAAATCTTTGACACAATATATTATCATCTGAAAGCGATTCGATTAAAACAGAAAAGCAATGGCAGATGACCTTAGACAGACATTAGACGCTCATGCAAGCGTCATTCAATTCCATCAGTCATGATTTATGGAATGGCTACTAATACTAATTCAAACATCATTCACTATATTAGACGATAGGAAATCCGTCAATCACAATCATTACTGTGGTAAAACTGAGATCAAAACGTATCGTCTAATGTCTGCCATACAAAATTGACAGATCTGGAGCCATCCCTGTCGGGGAACTACACGTGCGTGGCGCGGTGGTCTCGCGGCGGCTCGGACGCGGTGGCGCACGTGCTGCGCGTGGCGACGCGGCCCGACGCGCCCGCCGCGCGGCTGCTGCGCGCCGACGACCACGCGCTGCACCTCGCCTGGGACACGCCGAGAGATGGAGGGATGCCTTTACTCGGTACGAAAACAACTTTTTCTAGTGATATGACGGACAGTTGGTAGGTGCTACATTGGTATACAATAAAACAGGGGTGCGTTCGAAGTTACGACTGGTTAGTAGGTAGGTTTAGTAGGTACCCGGTTTCGACAATCTTGTCGAGCATTTTTTCAGTGTGAGAAATATCGCGTTCTTAAGTATTGAGTTTGTTCTAGTATTTTACTGTATGTGTTTTCGGATCAATATTTAAAATTAAACATACCTGATTACAAAATATGTTCATATTCCAATAAATGTCATCCATATAGTTCATTTTTTAATGAAACGCGCACAGACATTATAACTCAATATTGTTAACCTGGTATATTGTCGTGAATATAGGTAATCAAAGACAAGCTCGAGCTTACCTTTGTAACCATCTAAACGTCGAGTAAAATAACAAAGGTGAGCTTGAGCTTGTCTTTGACTATATTCACGCCTATATACCCGGTGAACAATATTGAGTTATCGTCCATATTATTATAGTATTTGCTAGTTTCGGCTCACTCCGAAATCTACCTTCTGTTTATTCCACATAAGCATAAGGTAGATTTCCCTGCGTCAGTTGCCCTGGAACGAAAAACAACCTTTTCATAACAAAAGGACATTGTACTTAAAATGTCATTTTTGTGCACCTCAGGCTACACAGTGCGGTGGTCAGGCGCGGGTGGGGGCGGCGCGTGGCGCGCGGCGGCGGTGGCGGCGGGCGGCGCGGCCTCGTTGCGACTGTGGCCGCTGCGCTGCGCCGCGCGCTACCGCCTGCGGCTGGCTGCCCACAATGCACTAGGAGCATCTGAAGACACGGAGCTCGTACTGGATACTGCCTATGACAGTACGTTGCAAGTACCTACCAAGGTTCTCAAATGTTTACACTTTGTGGCTATAAAGCAGAGATTTTTTGTATCAGAACATTTTGCAGAAGCCTCTGAACGGTTTAGATTTCTGTAGCATTACTCTGAGTTATATTATATATCCGACTTCAAAAAAGAGGAGTTTCTCAATTCGCCTGTATTGTTATACGTTATTATTATGTACAATTAATTTTTATGACTTTTTGTGTAAAAGCTGGTGATTCCCAGGTTAGTTTTACAGGTTCCAATTGGTTATTTGTTGTTTAAAGATCTCGTTTGGTTTTCATAATTCGATTGTAGAATAAAATATACTGTACTATTATTACAACGATACCTACGTAATATATGTTTTTTTATACGTTGCCTGACTTGTTTTCTCACTGCTGGGCAAAGGCCTCCCCCCAAATCTTCCACTCCTCTCTATTTTGGGCCACCTCCTGCCACACCGGTAGGTATCGATCCAGGTCGTTCCGCTATCTCCGCCTGGGTTGGCCCCATCTGCGGCGTCCGTCGGTGGGCACCCAATCCGTTGCGGCTTTCGCCCAACGTCCATTCGACTGACACGACCAGCCCAGTTCAAATGAATCATTACACAAGTAACTTTCAACTCGACAGAGGCAGTAGCAGGCAGTGGCCGCAAGTTCGCATGGTCGAACAGCTCGTGCGTGCGCGTGTCCCCGCTGGCGTGGCGCGCGCGCTGCCCGCTGGGCGCGTGGGCCGCGCGCCTCCGCCCCGCCCCCTCCGCCGCCACCCCCGCGCCCGTCGCCGCGCGGGCCTGGCGCGACATGCCCGCCAGGGATCACGTCGCTCAGGTATCCTATCATCATCAGATACATACTTGTCCACTGCTGGACATAGGCCTCTCCAATTGTACGCCACTGTGAGCTTCTCGCATCCAACTTCTGACAGCCATCTTGCGTATATCATCAGTCCACCTTGCCATGTATCCTATACGCTTCGCAAAATATCACCACAGATGAAATGAATTGAAATGAAAAATACCCTTCTAAGCTAGAAAAACCACATTCCCGTGCAAACTAGGTCATGTGCTCTGTGCATTCATCATTTGTTCCTGATAGGATGTAATGTTTGTTCATCTTTATCTAAAAAACTTGAGTTACTTAGCCAGCGTATTTTCGATAAGGCAATGAATACATCGTGAGGACACACTGAAGCAAAGCAACCTAAAAGATTATTTTTGCTACAGAACCTAAAAAATTGCATTTATTTCTCTGATATCGATATTTGTACATTTGCTACACTGCAGCATTCTAGTTAATTGCATTGTACAGGTGTGTGGCTTGCCGTCTGGCGTGTGGTTTGAAATTTTCGCGGAAGTGCGAGTCGGTGACGTCACCACAGCCGCATTGTATAGAGTAGCCACACTCAATGAGTATGGAGGTAAGTGAAAACTGGGCCTAGTCTTATTGATTGTTTTAACTAAACGATTACATTGAGCTTGGTAACGTTGATGTACTAGGCTCGCAGATCGCAGATGACAGTTCGTTCAAGTTGAAGAAATCGCACAGTTAGAACAAAAGTGTGTCATTTTATGAAATTGAACCTTAACATAAAAGATACAAAACTTAAATTACAAAATCAGCATGTTTCGTATTGGGTCCTTTTTGTTCTAACTATACGATATGTAGAATAAAAATCTGTAAGAAGATCATCACAAGACCTGCGTCTCATTAACATACGAATTAAATACGACGTAAGACGAAATGATGTTATGAAAAATCTCCCACACCGTTACAAAAAGTCGCCTACTCTGTCACCGCCAAGATCTCCCAAGCTTACTCAAAGAAACAGAAATTATCTTAGCAACCGGCAATTGGCTATTGCTTAAATCATTTCTGTTGCAAGAGGTTAGATCCCAAGCGCAGTCAAAGGCTGGTTTAATGTCTTACTAAGTGACATCATTACCATCGGAACGAACAGGACTTGGAACAACATTCTACCCAGGCATCAATCTAAAAGCTTAAAATACACATGTCCTCACCTTTCTTTTCTAATGATGAATGACAGGAGAAATAGTGTGATAAGAGAAAGTTGCGGTTTGAAAGAAGATGTAGTGACCAAGATTGAAAAGGGCATGCTTCGGTGGTTTGGGCATATGGAGAGAATGGATGAAAGTCGATTGACGAAAGAGATTTATATGGGTGATGTAATGGGCCGGGTGAGTAGAGGTCGCTCCAGAAGTACTTACATCGACCATATTGGTGATGTCCTGGCGGAAGTTGGCGTGAAAAGTACTCGAAACCGGAGGTCATATATGAATAGATGTATGAATGATATGGAGATCTACCTACCTATACATTTTGACTGTCGATGTATTAACAAAATATTAAAGCAACGCGAAGCGCTACTTGCCGCGTGTCCTTAAAGAGGTCTTACTTTAACTCTTTCCCGGACAGTGAACGGCTATAGCCGTCATAACAATAAAAAATCTATAGTGTTTTTTTACTGTCCGTCAATGTGTTAAAACAATACCGAGACAACCGTCAACAATACGGACTGCGCAGTCATTGTTTTGCTTTCCAGAACGTATCGGTAATCCGGTACTAGTGAAAGTGCAAGAAGCATCATCAGTGCTAGAGGCGGAGCGTGGCTCCATCCCGTCGGAGTCGAGCCCGGCGGCGGCGGCGGCGGCGTGGGGCGGCGCGGCGGCGGCGGCGGCGGTGGCGGCGGCGGCGGTGGCGGGGCTCGCCGGCCTCAGGCGACGCCGCTCCGCGCTGCCGCCGCCGCCACCGCTCTGTCAAGATCTGCATCTACATAATGAAAATAAGCTCAAGATCTCGCCAAGTGATGGTAACGTATATTTTGGTGGAATGTTGAGTATTAATTTTTTTTTTTAAAACACATTGAACAAGCTTTTGACCACCATCCTGCCTGATGTTAAGCAGCGATGTGGTCTACGATGGAGCATACTTGTTCATTAGGTACCTTTTTACCGCAGTGACTTGAAGACCTTCAGACTGTACTACATGGACTTGTTACTCTATAATATCACTTTTTAGAGCATGATGTCTTCTCATGGCGCTGTTGTGAACTGTAATAAGATGTAGGTATAAAGTTTTAAATATTGAAAAGAGTTATGGGGGCGTAATCATGTAAAGTTGTTAAACGAAGTTCTAGAACATATGGTCAGTTTTTGTAGTCGATGGCTAGAAATATGCACCTCTGTGGTCCGATAAAGAATAAGAAATTCATCAGACATATCATTAAAAAACAATTTGATATTACGTTATGGTCCAAGAAGGAGTTATGGCTCAAGAGAGAAGAAGAGAGAAGACAGATATCTGGACAGTGCTTAATTACGTGAACATGAATCAAACAGACGACAACTTGAGCGAGATAAGTCCGTACGCGACGTTCAGCTCGTGCGGCGTGGGCGGCGTGGGCGGCGTGGGCGTGGTGGGCGGGCGGCGCTGCGGGCCCGCCGAGCCGCCGCCGCTCACCGCCGTGCCGCCGCCCAGACCCAACTTGCTTACTCATTGTGGTATGTATGGCTTGCTAGCTGGATTGATTTTACATAAAGTGGTAGTACATAAAGCGTGAAATAATAAGTGAAATAATACACACATTAAGTGTCTAGGGATCAAGAACATTTTTAGCTCTTAAAAAATCTAATTTATTTAAATCAAATATATCTTCTGGATTAGTCTCCTACCTGATTCCCCATGCCTGTATCAATGACTTATCATAACATTATGAATAAGTTATGAATGAATTCAGTTTTTGTAAAATATACCTATTCTTGATTGCAATCTTCTAAAATGTACTTGATCCCTAGACACTTTTGATGTGTGTAGTAAACTTATTCCAATCATACGTCTTTGTGTTATCAGAGAGGCGCGAGTACTCTGGTCGGGAGTCTTCCTCGTCTTCGAGCGGGTCTCCGTGCGCCGCGTGCGCCGCCGAGCGCCGCCTGCCAGCCGCCGCCTACCTCGCCGGTAACACACCGCACCTAGCTCAGATCTAGTAGCTCCCTAACCACTCTGCTTCTATTATCCTTTCAGATTAGTCTGTGTCTACAAGTCAAGTATCCGACCGTCTGTGGCCCAGTTGGTCGGATACTTGACTTGTAATCGGGAGGTCGTGAGTTAGAGCCCCACTACTGGACGTGTACCAATGGGACTCTTTTTCAGGGCCTATGTACGCAACGCAATGCTTGTACCGTGAAGGGCAACATCGTGGTGAAACCACGCACACCACAAGGTGTGTGATCCCTATAACGGCAATGGGCTCACCCCCCCCCCGTTCACGTTGGGTTAAATACGCTTGGTGAACCGTGGTCATTTGCTTTAGCAAGTGCCTTTGCCTACCCCGCTTTTGTATGGAGTCTATAAGTTGTCTGATCGACCGTCTCGGCAACTTTTAATGCATATACTCAAAATACTTTTCACTTTAATAGGTACTGTTTACTACAGAGATAAACAGAAGTAATTAATCTCTTTCTGCGACGGTCCTGACATACCTCTTCTTCTTGCACATAAATTAATCATACATGTACTACAATTTCGGGTGTTCTTAACTTCCATCTAGTTTAAAAAAAAACGTTTTTTTTTGTAATATAACGAGTTCGCAGTCAGTTTAAAATTGGTGTATGTATTCTTTCCCGTACCGTCGCCAGCTGCTAAATCTAGCTACGCAACAGGAATAAAAAAGTACCTATTTTTTATCACTATAAACAAGCATTTGACCACCACCCTGACTGATATTAAGCAGCGATGTGGTCTACGATGGAGCACACTTGTTCATTAGGTACTCACCCGCGACTTAAAGACCTTCAGACTGTACTGCGCATATAACACAGACTCCGGCAATTCATTCCACATCCTAGCGGTTCGCACTATGAAAGTAGACGCAAACTGGTTCGCGTTAATGATATCGCACAGTTAGAATAAAAGTGACACAAAACAAAGTGTGTCATTTTAGGAAATTGAAAAAAATAAAAAAATAAATACACTTCACGCCTTTAATCCCAAAGAGGGGTAGGCATAGGCACTTGCTAAAGCAAGTACCCACGGTTCACCGAGCGTATTTAACCCAACGTGACAGGGGGTGAGCCCATCGCCGTTATAAGGGTCACACACCTTGTGGTGTGCGGGTTTCATCACGATGTTGTCCTTCACCGTACGAGCGTTGCGTTGCGTAGGTACATAGGCTCTGAAAAAGAGTCCCATTGGTACACGTCCAGTAGCCGAACTCGAACCCGGGACCTCCCGGTTACAAGTCAAGTATCCGACCCACAGACGCCATGAAATTATGAAATTGAACTTTAAAATAAAAGATACAAAACTTAAATTACAAAATTGGCGTGTTTCGTACTGGGTCCTTTTTGTTCTAACTATGCGAAATATAATTAAAAACCTAATGAGCCCATTGGATATGACTTGGCAGACACCCTCCCGGCCATGGAGTCGAGCGCGGAGGACACTTCGTACAGCGCGGGCTCGCGGCTCGGCGCGCCGCCGCCGCACGCCGCGCGCCCCGCCGGCTCCGGCCGCAGGCGGGGCAGGCGGCACCCGGCACCCGTAGCTAGGTTGGTTAAATACACCTTCTGTTTCCCTATACACCATTTTGCATTACTTATTATTTACAAGGACAAAACAATTTTAAAAAAAAAACACCTACCGCATAGTTAGAACAAAAAGGGCCCAATACGAAAGTGTAAAGTATCTTTTATGTTAAGGTTAAATTTCATGGTATGACACATTTTGTTTTGTGTCGCTTTTGTTCTGACAATACGCTATGTTCTGCCATGTTGTGAGGTTGACTGGTAGATAATACTTTGATATTAAGTCCACCCTTTGTGCAATAAAGTATTAAATAATAATATCTTCACAATGATATTGTTAACATTGACGGGCCCGTCGGTGTAGTGGTCAGCATGTCTGCCTCTGCTCCGTAGGGTCGTGGGTTCGATTCCCACCGCTGACAGGTATTTAGGTGATGAGCTTTTAAGTACATTGTCGGATGTGTCTGGGTGTTTTATTTATATAAGTATGTACTGAAAAGATAAAAAAATTTATTTAAGTAAATATATTTCGTTATCTGAATTCCATAACACAAGTGCTTTAGCTCCTTAACATGGGACGAAGGCAATGTGCGTGCTGCTGTAAAATATTTATTTATTATTTATTTGATAAGCACAAACCTTTAATTTACCTCCATGTTCTGACATTGGTTTATCATGATACTAGAATACAAAAACAGATCTATTCTTTCTCAATTTCTTACTTTGAATATTGTTGTTCAGTTCAGCATTCCCGGAAACTCCCTTTACATAATACACATAGGTAAAAGTGGTTTAACAAAATTGTTTTTGTCTCTCAATAGCCATCGATTTTAAATGGCGGATATGAACAAAGTAAGCGGGTTTCAAACTGTAGTGTACTAAGCACGGCATTGGACACATTTCCCTGCATTGCGTTAGTATGGATGGCTTTTGCCCAAAGAACCTACCCTTAGGTGCGTTGTTGGTAATATTAAACTAATTATAGTCTGACCGACGTCGCTATGCCGCGCCTTCGGTATTGCGCGGGGAGGTGGGGTGTGATGACTAGTGTTCGTCAACTCCGCCCCCTCCACCGTCCCCCGCAACACCCAAGGCGCGGTATGGTGGTTGCGGTTACACTATATTGATATGATGAAGCACAACCGATTTAGTGCGTATAATGAATGGTACGATCCTTTTCACAGTCTTGAAGTAACGACGAGAACAATAAAATTGACTATGAACAGCTAATGTAGCTAATTAGTAGTAAGTTATTTAACTCAAAAGTAAATATTTTAATGTAAGTTGGGTACTTTGAGATGGTGAAAGGAGTCGCTTAAGGCTTGCAACCCGCTTGTGTACCTACTTAGTTTAAAAAACAGGTTATTCTGTACGTTTTCTTCGGAAGAACATCTCCCTCATGGGTAATAGAAGTATTTCATATTATGCTGCTACATAATATGAAGGTATCTATAGTCGGCGTCAGCTAAAAAGCAAATTCTGACAAATTGATAAACCCATGAACAATTTGTAGAATGGATGTGACTGACAACCAAATGTATGGCGATGCCATTTGTATCTTAGCGTTGGACGTCCTATTGCTTCTTAGCTCGTTGTCATCAATTAATAGAGATGTGGTTTATTTTTGTTAATTAATCGAAGTGACAACGTTTCGATTACGCAGTTATACACACATCAAAAGTGTCTAGGGATCAAGTACATTTTAGAAGATTGCAATTAAGAATATATTTAACTGAATTCATTCATAATTTATTCAAAATGTGGTGATAAGTCATTGATACAGGCATGGGGAATTAGGTAGGAGAACAATCGAGAAGATTAGATTTGATTTAAATAAATTAGATTTTGTGATTTGTTAGAGCTAAAAATGTTCTTGATCCCTAGACACTTTTGATGTGTGTATGTAAAATAAATATCTTTACATCACGTATTATAAACGGCTAACAAATAAGTTTCATCTTGTTGAAACCTTAAATGCATTGTTTGTTGCTCATAAAATATTTGTGACGACTATAA